>CM034349.1:99222101-99253553 GCA_019925275.1 Mytilus edulis | reverse complement strand
TGCAACAAAAATAGTTATATTTTATAGTTGGGCGAATATATTAATTCAATAATCTTGGTTTTTTTTATACGGAACGGTGTCAACAGTTTTCCCCAATATATACAAAATGAAACATAAAACAGGATTAAAGGATTCGTCTTACAGGCATTTAAAAGTAAACAAATTGTATAAATTGAACATCTACTGTTAATTTCAGTTTTCATACATAAATTTTAAAGTTTGTAGAAGTTGAATCAAAAGCTGTTATGAAAAATAATAAATTCTAAAGTGTGTAGAAGTTGAATCAAAAGTTGTTATGAAAAACAATAAATTCTAAAGTGTGTAGAAGTTGAATCAAAAGTTGTTATGAAAAACAATGTTCACAATAAATGATAGTTCAATCTTTGTTAAGATACACATTAAAACATTTGCTTTATTATCCAATACAAGATAATCGTTAAGTTAGTATATGACATTCATTTATAGTACACTACACAAAAACATTATGAAACTGAAGGCAAAAACCAACAACAATAAATTTTAACTTAAAACAACGTAACATATGACATACCAGAAGACACTTGCTATTATTGTAAATATACATGTTAGACATATCGACCGATCGATCGATAGTATATTATTTTGCACTTTTTTGAAGAGCGTGCAGTAAAAGTTAAGCAAAGAAAATCTCCAACGAATCAAGTGTCTGTGAATAACACCGCCGAAACTTTTCCCGTTGTTTCTTTATTTTTTATAAATTTGGAGAAGAAATTATGAAAATGATTAAATCATAAAACTCCGTATTATTCATTAAAGACCATAATTGTAATAAAGTATATCAAACTTACGATTCCTTTTTCGATTTGTTTATCAGATTTATTTATTCATCAGATTTTAACAACGAATCTTTATTCGAAAATTTTTGAAATTATTTTTATGAATTTATTCCACTCCTTTTCCAATGTAATATATATAAGAAAATATATATATATATATATATATATACGGACTTTACTTAACCTTATATATATTTCTTTTGGAGATCAGACAAAAAGAAGAATACATTAGTATCATGTGACAATTTCAATAAACCACTAAGTCAGTTAATACGTCATTTTTCACAAATGAATAAACATGGGTTAAGATTTGGTGAGTTTAGGTCATGCCATAAATAATTTGTGAACATTTCAAGGTTGCCCTGACCACCGTCGGGTTCACCTGCAGTTACACTTTCATCCCAGTTAAAATATGTCATTGGAGTTCCGTCATCAAAGGTCCAGTTTGGATGGTGTATGCTGTCCGTGCCTTGAATACATATTCTTTCAGTTGGATCTGCCGCTTAAATAAACAGAAAACATATTACTGTAAAACATTAGAACAATGATGATACCATGAACATTATCATTATAACTATCAGTCTTCAAACCAGATTTATCGTAGCATTAAAAGTACTGGAACAATATTTTTAACAAAAACCATGAGAATATTTGTATAAACTGTTTGTATAAAAAGGTTTTTATACATTCTTTGCTTTCAAATATTCGGTTTTCAGCGTTCCTGATAAAGGTAAATCTAGTTTTATTTTTGAAACGGGTAGATTTTAATTAGTGAAATAAAATATGGAAATAAGTCGAAAACAATAAAGGGTTTAGAATATCTGGTCAAAAACTTTTATTAACGTTACAATTATCCTTTTTGATACCAGAACTATACGGGCAAGTCTGTATACCTTACTAGTTATTCATAGTGTAATAATCCTGTATTCGCACAACTTTGGAAACCTATCGTTCCAGTATTTGTCCTCATTATTAACCTGGGTATCTACATTTTTTTTTAGATTTTTTTATATTCCAGGATTTCTGTCTCTTAAACATTTATAACAACACAATTGACTATAGAAAATAGTGTCAATACAATAACGCTTTTTAAATTAAAAATTTATTGTAATAAAAAATACTAATTATTTTATAGTATCGAGTGTTAGTCTACTAATAATGTAAAATATTAAAAAATACTAATAATTTTATAGCTAGTATCGAGTGATAGTCTACTTCTTTTGTTGCCAGAACAATAGTCATAGTGATATATTTTATGCTAACACAATTATAAAGTAACAAGTTTATAACTATCCATATTGGTTGTTCTGTTCATTTGACACCACCACAGGATGATTGTATTAACCATAATAAAATATCTGTGTCACATATAACCACATCTATGTTCCAATTATCGTAACCACAAATTTTTTTTCCGCGAGTGTGACACCACCGAATTTGACATTCAGTGAACACTCGACAGTTGCCAGACGTCCTACCATTCTGTAGCAGATTAGCTTATGCCGTGTTTTTGTCAGGTTCATGACCGCTGATTCTTTCCATAACTACGTCACTACAATGGTGAGGAAAACGAGCGGAACTCTTGTAATAACTCACCATTTCTCAGTTATAGCATATAAATAATTATTTTAAGAATTGAATGCTTCTTTTGTAATATTATAGGGTTATAAATGCAATGATAAAACACACATATTAAGTAAGATGTGCTTCTGTTCTTTTAACAAAATGGGCTTCGGCAAAGCTTTTTATACCCAAATAAAATTACAAAAAATATCATTTAACTGGGTTGTTGGACCTTGTCGTCTGTTTACCGTTTCTTTGTTTGTAATAAGGAAGTCAATTTGTCATTGAGTTTTGAAAATTGAATGTCCCTTGAATATATTGAGCTTCTGTTTTCTACAAATAAAGTGGGAAAGATTTATCGCTTGTATTTGACAATAATTAAATCGTCTTCAAATGACGTATGTCCATTTGTAAAAAAAAATAAAATGTTAAAAAAATGCTATACACGAATCACTTTAAATCTATCAGTTTAAATTTATTACAATTTTAAAAGCTTCATATATTGCTCATGATAGTGGTAAACCTATAAGTCTAGTTCTGGTGACACAAATACTACAAACAAAATTATTATTTCTCAATACCGAAACACAATATCGCTGAAAATGTTTTAAATGTTAGAACAAAATATGCTAACCTTGGCTACAGGAGATCTTTCATACAATTTCCAGTACTTTTAGAAATAGCATTCAAAAAGGCATATATGAGGTACAGAATCATGGGACTATTTAATTATTTATACATTCCGTGACTTCTATCTGACAGAAAAGCGAAAGATGTGCGTTTTCCCTTACTGGATGAAAATACGTTCGGTTAGAAGGAAGACGTTTAATCCTTTGCTTTGTGTAGGAATATCAGTACAGTTTTTGCACGTTAAAGAACCATTGGTTTCAACACTACTTAAATGCCAACCATTCATCTTGGTAAGCCAAAATTACACTACAAAACCATTGAAAGGATTTTAAATCTGTTCTCTTCCTAGGTATGCGCGAACAAATTGAACCTGGACTTAAAAATACATTCACCAGTAGCATGACAACATACCATAATCCGAGCAATGCCAGATCATGTACGACACAAGGACAGGCATTAAACTTTGTTTGAATTTTGTCTAGTAGGTGTAATATTAAATTTAAAGTTTAAACGCTGTCAAAATTTTTCATGATAATGAACGTTTGGTATTTAACTTTATATTTATATATAACGGTTTATATTGTTTGCCCGGGATTGCTTGGTTACACATCGATATGTCTAGATCTACAGTCAATAAATTTACATTTACTGCAATATTACTATGAAACATTCTATACCAGTAACTTGTTGGATGTATTGTTGTATCTGTTCAGAGCTGATTCTAATTAATTCTCCACCAATATCATTACATAACGTTTTGATGACAGGAAAGTCGATTTGTACAGGTGCTTGGATGCTATAACACAAGTCTAACGCTCTGTAGTACTTGAATCCATTATTTGATGGACATCTTCCAGAAACTACAAAATATGAATATGACAATTTGCCAAGAATACAATTAAATGGGAGACATATGGTATATTAACACTACTTTTAATCTATATGTTTATAAGGAGTACAATTCTACTGTAGCAAACGAGGTGATTCACAGAAAAATTGAAATTAACAGTTATCACAAACTATTCTAAGGTGAATTGGAGTTGAACTTTGCCCTCTGTGAATAATTCAACTCAATAGTCTTCCTTTCCTTTTTAATTACAATTATTAAGCTTCCATCATTATTCCATAACACAGACACACACAGATTCACGTATGCACAAATACAAATCCAGAATACCATAGCCACCACTTCAAACTTATGCAGAATGCTTTAGTAGAACCTACATAAAACATTTTTTAATATTCTTGAAAAAGACTATGAAGTTAATGAAAACTGAATTCTATTATCTTCCCATAATGATATATTTTTGTTAAAATTAACCACTTTTCTTACATTAATCACAGAGAGGGGCTAGCAGTCAATTTTTAATTATAGCTTAAATTAACGTTAAATCAATTTTCCCAGAAAAAATAATGTTATTTTATTAAAAAATAAGGACTATGTTAGCTAAATCTACAAATTTTATTACACACTATGAAATTTTATGACAATAGATGCACATGCTACATTATGTATGTTCTTTTTGTGATCAGCTTCTAGTTGACATGCGTTGAATTTCGATTCTTTATTATTTTAAATCTCTGAACTTGTGTCGACAAATTCTTTGTAGCATCCATAAAAAAAGTCCTTTTTGTTATCATATGCTAATAAACTGTTTACAAAACTTTTTATTTTTCTCAGGAATAGATAACCTTAGCTGTATTTAGGAAAACGTTTTAATTGAATTTTTGGTCCTCAATGCTGTTCGACTTCTTTTTTTATTTGGCCTTTTAAAAAAATTTTATTAGCCAAAAAATGACCTTTTTTCGCAAACTAAAAGCTAATAGTGTTCGATTTTGCACCTTTAGTTTAAATTTAAAGGATGTATCATTTTTTCCACTAACGGAAACCATACCTCAAGCTTAAGCATATCAGACAGACGATAAAATAATAGACGTAAACAATATTTATTCAAAACATAATTTAGTAAATAAATTTCAATGAAATGAAATCAATTTTTAATCTACAGCTTGCAATTTAGAAATATGACTCATATTGAAGTCTTTGTAACAATGATTAATACACATGTACATCTTACCATCTTCCGTTAGATAAAACCTCCATCCATCTCCCTGTTCTGTCGGTACTGTATAGATAAATGAATCCGAATGTAAAATGCAAGCCATAGTATTCTTGTTGTAGAAAAATGAAATACATTGTAATCTTGACGAACAATCAGATAGACATCCTATCATAGATTTTGAAGTAAATTGGTCAATAGCACCATCGAGATGGTACTGGTCATCCATAGGGTATTGCCTGGTAGCCTGCAGTAAGATTGATGAAACAATGGTTGAAAAATTGAGTAAAATAATGAATACCTGATATGGTATTAGATAATTGTTGTCCATCTTACTCATACTCGAATAGTTCTGCTTATGTTAATGTAGTGTATTTACGGTTTTTTTCATCTGTGATGCAGGATATATAGCGGATATTGAAAATCTGATTGTTCAAACGCTCTACAAATCCAAATAAAGCGAACAAAGACTACATTTAAAAATCAATTTTCCTGTTTCAATTTCACCGCATCTATGTTGATACCGGATATTTTGCTGTATCTTATCTTGAAAAGAAGATAAAAGAATTTTTTTTCTTTTGATTTTCTCCAACTGAATGATACGCATTGGTATGGTTCTGAATGGTTTTCCAAATCGTTTAAAACTTTAAGGACTTAATTATAAAAGTGAAATAACTTTTTAAAGTTCATAATCAAATGGTTTATATATATAATTGTTCAAATCATTGTAACAATATGTTCAGCAACAAAAAATGAACACTAAAACATTTATTATACATTTATCATAGATTGATAGTTATCAATGGTACCAGGATTATAATTTTGTACGCCGGACGCGCGTTTCGTCTACACAAGACCCATCAGTGACGCTCATACCAACAATATTTATAAAACCAAACAAGTATAAAGTTGAAGAGCATTGACGATCCAAAATTCCAAAAAGTTGTGCCAAATACGGCTAAGGTAATTTATGTTTCACAAATGATATCGGATATGTTCCTTACGTCGTAACTACAATCCCCTTCCCTTTCATGAATATGACCTACCGAATTAGACTATTTACCGGATTTGTAATCACATAAGCAAGACGACGGGTGCCACATGTGGAGCAGGATCTGCTTACCCTTCCGGAGCACCTGAGATCACCCCTAGTTTTTGGTGGGGTTCGTGTTGTTTATTCTTTAGTTTTCTATGTTGTGTCATGTGTACTATTGTTTTTCTGTTTGTCTTTTTCATTTTTAGCCATGGCGTTGTCAGTTTGTTTTAGATTTATGAGTTTGACTGTCCCTTTGGTATCTTTCGTCCCTCTTTTATGCCTGGGATAAGAAAATCCTTAGTTTTTCGATAAAATTCAAAGTTTTATAAATAGGAAATTTATAAAAATGACCACATTATTGATATTCATGTCAACACCGAAATGTTGACTACTGGGCTTGTGATACCCTTGGGGACGAAACGTCCACCAGCAGTGGCATCGACACAGTGGTGTAAATAGTTATCAAAGGTACCAGGATTATAATTTTGTACGTCAGACGCGCGTTTCGTCTACATAAGACTCATCAGTGACGCTCAAATCAAAATATTTATAAAGCCAAACAAGTACAAAATTAGAGAGCATTGAGGATCCCAAATTCCTAAAAGTTGTGACAAATAATGCTAAGGTAATCTATGCCTGGGATAAGAAAATCCTAATAGTTTTGAAAAATTAACAGTTTTATAAACAGGAAATTTATAAAAATGACCACATTATTGATATTCATGTCAACCCATAGTCTTGGTGTGACTTACGAAAAAGAGGAAGAAGTTTAAGTGGTAGACAATGATAGGGACGTTGAGATCAATGATAATGTAACTGATATACCATTTTCACACTACTGGAATATAAATGTGGACTAAAAACACGTTTTGGATGTAAGACATAATATTTTAACCTTTCTTCAGTTGAAAAAAAGAGTTAGTTCGATTCCCCAGGTTTTCTGCACATAAACCTTACAATTGAGAACAGCATTGAACGACATAGTTATCAAAGGTACCGGAATATTATAATTTAGAACGCCAGACGCGCGTTTCGTCTACATAAGACTGTGGTATCAGACAACTCTCCTCTCCATCCAAGTCACAATGGCCATATACTAAATAAAGGCAACAGTAGTATACTGCTGTTCAATAGTCATAAACTGATTAAGCGAAAACAAACGAAGGCCACAAAACAAAACCGAAGAAAACACATCAACTATAAGATGAAAACAATGGAATAAAAGTAACACTGTATTGCTACCCAAAATAACTTTGGATGAATTAAGGTGACAGTAGTTTACCCATGTTAAAATTTTGTATGTCAATAAGGAAGAGACAAACCAAGGTAACAGACAGAATATGAGGAAATCTCATAAACTTCAAAAGGAGGAAGACCAGTTGTGTTGACAGGCTAACTTTGCCTTAGGAAATTGCAGCTTAAGTGTCTATCCAAACTCATACTATATCAACTGAAAGGTACAATTCAAATTTTTCATTGTAGTCTAAGAAGTAGCAAACAGATTATACAAATGAGAGATGTTCAGCATTAACTTTGATATTTAAGGCTTGAAAGAAAGTTATCTTTAAAAATAAATTGATTCCTTCAATAAGGAGTAGCATACATTGGTAGTTTATTTCTCAAATTACCTAGGGAAAAATATTCCTTGCAGAAGCCTGACCAAATATTCAATACTGATCTTGTTATCACTTTGCATCTGACAGAAATTATTATTTGAAGGGAATTTTAGATGTTGTCTCCACCTTTTTTCATCATGAACGGTTTTTATATGTTTCATCATTTATATATGAGGTTGATATGATTAATGACTGAGTTATCATGCAATACTATGAAGAATGTATTTCAAATGACCATACTTATAGTCGTATACACTCATCATAGATATAAGTTTAACAATTGTGTACACTAGAAACACGTTTTTTTCTACGAAAGACTCATCAGTGATGCATTCATAAAAAAGCTGAAAAAAGGCCAAATAAAGTGCAAGAGCAGTGTCAAAGCATTGAGAACATGAAATTCTAAAGGTTTTGCCAAAAACAGCTATGGTAATGTTTTCCTTTTGCATTTTTTCAAAACTCTCCAGTGAACGAACAGTCATTGAAGTTCATTTTCACAGTCATGTCCTGTTTTTGTTGTTGAAAGATTGGAACAAGGTGAAGATCTAAAAATAAACTTAGAAATCATATCCCCTAAAATTCTAATTGCATTGACAACATTACCTTAATAAATAATAAATAACTGAAGAAGGCCAATGGCCGAAACGTCTGAACAATTGGTTTATTTATACAATTATAAAAGGTATGTTCCCTATTGGAATTTTGAAAACAAGAACATTACCTTACTTAAGTATTACATACTGTAGTTAACGTAGGTAAACAGACACTTTATTTAACAGCTCAACACTCAATTCTTGAGTACAATATTGTAAGATGTTTTATAGATGCCTTTTGTGCTTTTTTTATTAAGTATGTCTGTTTTTGTTCTAATTGAGATTATGACACGGTGATGACTGCTGTACCCCTATTTTGACAATTTTACCTTTTATGTCTGTTTTGTATCGTTGCAAATATAATGGAATTTAATGCGACTGTCATACAATTCAGAGGTTTAGAGCTATAAAACCAGGTTCAATCCACCATTTTCTACATTTGAAAATGCCTGTACCAAGTCACGAATATGACATTTGTTAATCATTCGTTTGATGTGTTTTATCATTTGATTTTGCCGTTTGATTAGGGACTTTCCGTTTCGAATTTTCCTCGGAGTTCAGTATTTTTGTGATTTTACTTTTCACCTTTTACTTTTGATTTACAGTTTCGAAATGACTGTAATTTATTCAGAAAGATGAATGATCAAAGGTTTAACAAGATCTATGAAAATATCTATACAAATACAGATATTTAGTGAATATTTCTAAAAAACAACAACAATTTGTTATTACATGTATTCAAAAACTAAGATTACAATTATCAGTGACTCATTTAAAACAGTACGTAAATGTCAAAATTCTTAACCTGGGCAAACTGCAATCAAATTTTGTATAGATACCTCATAATTTTGCATCTAACAGTATAAGGAGTTTGTATATTTGAATACAGGAAGTGTTTATTTTCGTAATAAAGGTAGTTACCTCATTCTAATAAGTTATGTTGTTTATTTATTTCATGTTGAAAAAGATGTTTTCTATGCATCTTTCTGGAACATGAAATTTATTTTTTACGCCCCATTTATGGGCATTATGTTTTCTGGTCTGTACGTCCGTCCTTTCGCCCGTCCGTCTGTCCCGCTTCAGGTAAAAGTTTTTGGTCGAGGTAGTTTTTGATGAAGTTGAACTCCAATCAACTTGAAACTTAGTACACATGTTCCCTATGATATGATCTTTCTAATTTTAATGCCAAATAAGAAAATTTCCCCCATTTTCACGGTCAACTGAACATATACTAGTTCATTATCACTGAACTAGTACATATTTGTTTAGGGGTCAGCTGAAGAACGCCTCCGGGTGCGGGAATGTCTCGCTACATTGAAGACCTGTTAGTGACCTTCTGCTGTTGTTTTTTTCTATGGTCGGGTTGTTGTCTTTTTGACACATTCCCCATTTCCATTCTCAATTTTATAGAAAATGATAGTGCGGATGGGGAATCCGTGTACTGGGGACACATTCTTGTTTAAATGACTGACATGATTGCATTTTTATGTTAATCGTGAAATAAGGGAACACAAATTAGTGGCGAAAATTTTACACTGTACAGTACAATACACCATCCTTTGAGGATCCTCTTTCCAAACATCTAAAATCATAAGTGACAAATATTACGATATAAGAAGATGCAAAAAATCTGTTCATCTTCCAAAATGGATATATTAAAAGAATATGCATCACAAAATGAAAATGTTCATATCTTTGGATACTGTACCGCAAAGAAGATACGGACATAGTTTGATTAACATATGCCGTTATAAAGTTTTGGAAAGTATTTCAAATTAAGGAATATATAACACCCTCATACAAAACTCTTTTTCTTTATGAACATTTTGGTTTGATAATTTCCTCAACATTTGTACTAAATTTTGCATATTTAAATATTTTGGCCTCGACCATCACTGGAGAAGAAACAAGGAGACATTATTTATCGTAATGTGCATCTGGTAAATAAAAGATTGTGGGAGGGGCAACAGTTTAAAGATTCGTGCATCCCGTTTACAAAACAAATCTCGGATAATGAACAATTCAAATCAATGTCGCATTGCAAATACGATATAAATAAAATCATTATAGATACCAGGATTGTAAGTGTGTCTTTTATAGGTCTAATACTTGAATATTATTAATCATTTGCTTATAAAATTGGAAATATAATAATATAGTTACATACAAACAAGAGAGATATTTGTCTTAAACATAATTATGCAAAGTGATGTCAAACGGTTAATATAACATTTCAGGTTCCTTTTTGAGTCGTTTGTTTACAATTCATGCAGCTTGTAAAGTTCTTGAACACCCGTGTTATTTGTTTTAACTTTCTTGGCTTGTTAGGTGGCCAGTCACTGAGTATTAAAGAAATGTCTAGAATTTACCAAAAGAAAGACCAAAGCATTTTTATTCACCATCTGATATAACAAAGAATTTGTATGGTAAGACTATGTAAATCCTTGATATAGCCCTTTGTAATAAGGTATCTGTGTGAAAACTGACTAAGAATTGGATTTTTCTCGTTTCTTTGATATATTTGAAAACTCTAATCTGATATTTCCTAAATAAGGGTTTGTTCTTCAAACGCCTATTAAAAATATTAATTCATTCGTAAAGCATAGAAATCGCGTTTAAATTGAAAGAAGTTCATTTAAAAACAACCGTAGTTTGATGGGTTGAACGTTTGCTTAATGTCTAATTGCAAATAATTAACTCATATACAGGACGACAAACATGAAAGGCAGGTTCTCCAAAATACATCGACTAAGATGAAGGGTGGTCACTTGGAAAATAGGATTTTGAATAGGGACAGTGTCTTGCAACATACCATTTTCGGGCCCTCAAAATGATGCACCAATCACTCAATAGGATGACATAAAAACAAAAGAAGTATGTATAACATCATGTTTATATATGGATTTTCTACATACTTCTTTTGTATATCTGCATATTATACAACTACTTCAGAAACAGCAAACATTTAGATTACATTTCAGCACACAACAGGTCGTATACACTTGAAGCTGACTTGAAGCGCGGAGTTTTGACTAGCCCCAAAACCAGGTTCAACCCACCATCTTTTTCTCTTAAAATGTCTTGTTGCAAATTGTATACTACTGTTGCCTTTATTTGAGACTTCAGGATGACAGAAGGAAACGCATTAACTAGGAGAGGAAAACACAGAAACAACAGAACACTGAAGTGCAACAAAAACACCTTTTCAATATGAAGCCGCAGCATCCTGTCATTCGCATTTATGGTGTAGATTTTGAGTGGGACATTCATGACAATTACATTGAACTTAAGTTATATAAATTCAAGGGTACTAATTTTCATTTGTTAATGTCTATGAAATGATTTGTATTAAATATATTATGTACAATATACAATGAAATATAGGAAAGGCGATTATGAAGACTGAACTACAAAGATTGTGATAACGATTTGGTTTTACCAGAGTTAGGTTGGAACCTTTTTGATCTCATATTAATATACCAAACTTTGTTGACTATTTGCACGTTTTTGTCAAAAGAAAGTGTAATCTTTCCTCATGTTAAGAGTTTTAAATGTAAATTGCAGCCTTGGGGAATCCAGCTTAGTCTATTGCATTAGTTATCCTACTTTGTCATTTAATGTAGAATTGTAGAATTGTCGAGTGAAATGTTTATGTTTTGCATAGTTCATATGGACGGATGATTATTTCTAAAGGAATGAAAAAAAATCCATCTTTTTTAATTTGTATTAATATTTTTTAATAACATCAAAATATACGGCTACACATACAAACAAACATCGTTTTCACGATTTCGTGTTAAAGAAGTGTACAATTAGAAACAAATTAATACAAGTTCAAAATGGTTGTAAGTAACTCACTGATGGCATAACATTAAATAAAAAAAAAGATGTGTAATGATTGCCGATGACACAACTCTCCAAAAAAAAAAGAAGAGTAAAATCACAAAAATACTGAACTCAGAGGAAAATCCAATCGGAAAGTTCATAAGCACATGGCTAAATAAAATGACAAAACACATAAAAAACGAATGGACATGAACTGTCATATTCCTGACTTGGAACATGCATTTTCAAATGTAGAAAACCAAATGGTGTTACAGGTAGCAACTATAGGTTACCATACTGCATAGCATAAAGAACAAACGTTATTCAATTTAAACGAGAAAACGAACGGCCTGTTTTATATACAAAACAATAAAGGAATAATAAATATTACATACGTACAACAACACATGGCTCTGTTGATGTACAAGTCTATCTAAGCCAACCTATTTTTTATTTCTGCATTGGATGCTATTTCTAGAAAATGTGTAAAAATAAGAAAGTGACCATCGCAAGCCTTTGCTAAAAATTTCATAGATACCAGGATTGAAATTTTATATTTACGCCGACGCGCTTTTCGTCTGCAGAAGACTATCAGTGACGCTCGAATAAAAAAATTTAGAAGGCCAAATAAAGTACGGAGTTACCAAAAATTCCTTAAAGTTTTGCCAAATACAGCTAAGGTAAAATATTCCTGAGGTAGAAAAGCCTTAGTATTTCAAAAATTCAAAATTTTGTTAATAGTTAATTTATAATTATGAACATATCAATGATAACTAATGTCAACACAGAAGTGCTGACTACTAGGCTGGTGATACCCTCGAGAACTTAATTTCCACCAGCAGTGGCATCGGCCCAGTGGTTGTAAATCAATTCATCATAGATACCAGGATTGAAATATATACAAGGATTAATATTTACGCCGACGAACATTTAAACAAACTTCGATCAGAAGATGTGGTCTAGATAAGGGGCTTTTACACAGCAAATGTAATCATGCCTTAGACTTTAAAAAACCAACATGTCTATGTTACATTAGGAATATACTTTGCTCGTTACTCTGAATGAAGATTCAAGGGTGAACGATACCAGAGGGACAGTCAAACTCTGAATGAAGATTCAAGGGCGAACGATACCAGAGGGACAGTCAAACTCTGAATGAAGTTTCAAGGGCGAAAGATACCAGAGGAACAGTCAAACTCTGAATGAAGGTTCAAAGGCGAACGATACCAGAAGGACAGTCAAACTCTGAATGAAGTTTCAAGTGCGAAAGATACCAGAGGGACAGTCAAACTCTGAATGAAGGTTCAAGGGCGAACGATACCAGAGGGACAGTCAAACTCTGAATAAAGGTTCAAGGGCGAACGATACCAGAGGGACAGTCAAACTCTGAATGAAGTTTCAAGGGCGAACGATACCATAGGGACAGTCAAACACTGAATGAAGGTTCAAGGTTATACTAAGCAATATACTTTCCTCATCTCAACCGTAGTTTATAAAGACAAAGGACAAACAAACAGAAAAAATGTTTAATGCCAAGAATTTTTCTTCCTACAATGAAAACTCAAAATTGAATAGAACTGAGTTATACCGGTATCATGAAGAAAATTTTTTTAAAAAGCAAAATCGTTTGCACGAAGAACACGAAATATGCAAACAAAATAGTTTTAATTTAACAGTCGGGCGGAGCTAATAGTTCTATAATCTTGTAAAATAGAAAAAACAAAGGGTAAGGGGTTCAATTTTTCATAATACGAATTAAAACTTTTGATTTCTTATCCAGATAATCGTTAAATTAGACAATGTAGTCAAAACATTTATAGTACACGTTACATAAAAATGTGTAAAACTAAAACAAAACAACAATCAATAAAACAGTAACCAAAAACACCATTCGATGCAATAGCACAAGACGCTTGTTGTCATCAGATAATATATACGTTTAGACATTTCGACTGATCGAGACTAGGCTATTTTGTACTGCTTTGAAAAGTGTGCAGTTACAGTAATAGCCAAGATAAGAAAATCTCAAAACGGACTTATGTTTCTCAGAAGAAGACTGAAAAAGCTTTACCAATTGTTTCTTTTATTTCTTGAATAATCGGCAATATCGCCGAGCGAGATAATTCTATCTATTCTGTCGCTAGATTCTGTATTATTGACCGAAAGGCCATTATTATCAAACTTATACGAATTTATGATTTTAGAACCTAGTTTTTTTTCAGATATATTTTTTCATCAGCTTCTAACAATTTAATAATAACGAATCATGATAGTAAAAGTTGCGAAGAAATATTCATATTTTATAAGAGTGACAGTACTTTTTTTCCTAATTTTCCCCTGTAAAAATTATAATATACATGTATATATCTTCGGTAAAACAAAAAATAGAATGTCATGTGACAGTGATGGTAAGTTAGATAATACGCATTCTTTCACAAATGCGTAGACATTGGTTGCTACTTGTTGAAGGAAGGTCATGCCATTTATAATTTGTGAATATTTCCAGGCGTCCCCTATTACCACTGGGCTCATCTGCATCAGTATCCCAGTTGAAATATGTCATAGGGGTTCCGTCGTCAAAAGTCCAGTTTGTAGGATTTATGGTGTCCGTGCCTTGTATACATATTCTTTCAGTTGGATCTGCGGCTTAAATAAACAGAAAACATATAACTGTAGAACATTAGAACAATGGGGATTCCAATATCATTATAACTATCAGTATTCAAGACGGATTAATAGTTGCATTTAATTACTGGAACAATGTCTTTACCAGAACCGTGAGCAATATTCGCGGTTTTTAGAATAGTTAACTGAAATTGATTGATTTATATTTGTGCGAGTATAATATTTTCTCACATTTAACATTTCGACATGCAAACCACAGAATAAAAACGAACACGTAAAACAACAAACAGCAGCACAACGGAACCACGAACTGTCTGTCACACGACTGATTTAACGCCACAAAAGTAGCACCATAGGTAAATTTCTGAGAAATTGATATAATTCAAGATTAGGTTTTTAATTATGTTATTAGATGTATTTAATAACAATTACAAGAATATTAATTGTATCATCTAACTATGTCGGTATTTCTTCAAGACCAAACGATAAAACAAACATATCGTGTACCTTTAGTTGCTTTAAAATAAAATCTTATAAATGAACTGGGTGATTATTTATCCTTACTTTTACATACGAATAGAAAAAATAAAAAAAATAGAATTACAACTACAAACGATAAGACATTTAACAATATCCGATCAGAAGTACAAATACAACATTATAACTAAATACATGTATGGTGAATAAACAAATACCGTGAAACGTCTTATAGCAATGCAAATTCACACTCAACAAAACAGTCATATTCGTGAATATGTCATATTTGGTACTTAAAAGACCAGACGACGTAAATGATTAACTAAAATATAAGAAGTGGTAAAGGTGTCCTTAGATAGTTTAGACACAGACACATCGTTATCTAACCTATTATATGAGATTAAACAGACCTAGAAAAATCCAATTACAAAAATTTGCTATCTATTCATATCTATAGTTATGTTTATATCGCTTAAATGACCGTCGACATTCTTCGGAGGTCAACTCGACAGTTAATTAGATGGCATCTGGACTAAAATGCTCACGAAGCCATGATACACATAACTCATCGAGTCATGGCTTGTAAATTGTTTAGTTTAGACTTTTTATAATTTAGATATATTTTTATGATGTTATAAAAGAAATATTAGAATTTGAGTCAAATCAGTGAACATGAATTTGACAGTCAACGCCCTTTTAAAGTGTCCGTAGGTGACCTGTTGATACTTTCTTCCCAAAACATGCCCTCCTTTTCCAGTGACATTCGTGATTCCAACATTTCATCCTTTTATACCCACTTTGCAGAAAACAAGTATAAGGTTTATTGTAACTGTTTTCTTCTCCTGACTTTGCACGCCAAATTTGCCCCTGAACTAAGCAAACAAAAAAATAATCAATGAATAAGTAGAACGACAACCCATTAGATTACGACCAATGAAAACTCATGTATGACGAAAGGACATAAAGTAAAATATGTTTGTATTTTGTCTCGGTGGTAAGCTAAAGTTTTAAATACTTTGTTAAAATCTTTCACGATACGTAACGTTGGCGTTTCACTTGATCGGTTTGTATTGTTTGGTTACACATCGATATGTCAAGAGTCAATCTGTTTACATTTACTGCAATATTAGTATGAAACATTCTATACCAGTAACTTTTTGGATGTATTGTTGTATCTGTTCAGAGCTGATTCGAATCAATTCTCCACCAATACCAGCACAAAACGTTTTGATGGCAGTGAAGTCGATTTGTACCGGTGCGTGGATGCTATAACACAGGTCTAACGCTCTGTAGTACTTGAATTCATTGCTTGATGGACATCTTCCAGAAACTACAAAATATGAATATGACTGTTTGACAATAATACAATTAAATGGGGAGAAAGATGGTATTCCGATAAACAATATTGTTGATTTATATGTTTATAGGGAGTACACTTCAACTGTGGCAAACGAGATGTTTCAAAGAAAAATTCAAACTAACCGAGTTATCACAAACTATTCTAATGTGAATTGGAGTTGAACTTTGCCCTTTGTGAATAATTCAACTTAACAGTCTTCAATACAGTTTTTGTTTTACAACAAATACGATATTATCATAAATATTTATAATAGTCTCAAATGAACTTGGAAAAGGATAACACATAGAAAACTTTCCATAGTCCTACATGCAATTATCATTACTACATCAATATTCATTCCTACATAAATATTCATGTTCCAGTGCAGCAAATACCGTATAAATTATATTCGCTGCAGGTCTTTTTCTGGTATAAAGTCATCACACCAGATAATATTTTTCTAATGAACTAATTGACATTTCGCGTTTTCTCATTTTTGTTGCTATAAATGTAGAGGAAACTGTGAATGGTTCCGGACAGGTCATGGTAATTAAATTCCCTAACTAGCTCAAAACAAAACATGAATCTCGATTGAAAATACCTCATCCAAAGATCACACATACACTCAATTAAAAGCGTCTATAGTATAGTTTTAATATGGTATATACAATTATGTCAGAACTCAAACGAAGATGACATTTTGTCTTAATTATCTGCTACTTTATTAAAAAATAAGGACTTTGTTAGCTAAATCTACAAATTTTATTACACATTATGAATTTTTATGACAAAAGATGCACATGCTACATTATGTAGATTCTTCTTTGAGATCCAGCTCCTAGATTACATGCGTCGAATTTGGATTAATTTCTACTTTAAATATCTGAACCTGTGTCGAAAAATTCTTTGTAGCATCCATAAAAAAGTCTTCTTTGTTATCATATGCTAATAAACTGTTTACAAAACTTTTGAAAATTTTGAAATACTAAGGCTTTTCTTCCTCAGGAATAAATAACCTTAGCTGTATTTAGGAAAGCATTATTAAACTTTTGGTCCTCAACGCTACTCGACTTCGTTCCTTATTTAGCCTTTTTAGTGTTAAATTTTGCAGCTTTAGTTTTAACTTAAAGAATGTAATTTTTTCCACTTACGGAAGCTATAACTCAAGCTTGAACATATCAGACAGACGAAAAAATATAGACGTAAACAATATTCAATTAAAAAATAATTTAGTAAATAAATTTTAATTCAATGAAATCAATTTTTAATGTATAGCTTGGAATTTAAAGTATGACTCATATCTAAGTCTTTGTAACAATTACATCTTACCATCTTCCGTTAGATAAAACCTCCATCCATCTCCCTGTTCTGTCGGTACTGTATAGATAAATGAATCCGAATGTAGAATGCAATCCATGGTATCCTTGTTGTAGAAAAATGACATACATTGCAATCTTGAAGAACAATCGGACAGACATCGGATCACTGATTTTGAAGTAAATTGGTCAATAGCACCCTCGAGATGGTACTGGTCATCCATAGTGTTTTGCCGGGTAGCCTTCAGTAAGATTGATGAAACAATGGTTGAAAAATTGAGTAAAATAATTAATACCTGATATGGTATTAGATTATTGTTGTCCATCTTACTCATACTCGAATAGTTCTGCTTATGTTAATGTAGGTTGTTTGCCGTTTTTTCTTCTGTGATGCAGGATATATAGCGGATATTGAAAATCAGATTGTTTTAACGCTCTACAAATCCAAATAAAGCGAACAAAGGCTACATTTAATAATCAATTTTCTTGTTTCAATTTCACCGCAAGCTATGTTGATACCGGATATTTTGCTGCATCATATCTTTAAAAGAAGATAAAAGGGATTTTTTCTCTTTTGATTTTCTCCAACTGAATTATACGCATTGAAATGGTTTTGAATGGTTTACCAAATCGTTAACTTTGTCCCTTAAAAAGTCTAAGGACTTGATTATAAGGGTGTCTGAAATAGTTTATGTTTGTCTTACACTAGAAAACCGTTTAAAAAAGTTGAATTTGTGTCTTTTTATTTAACATTTTATAAAGGTCTTAGTATAAACATCTGCAATAGAGTAGTAGTTAACCTCTATACATTTCCATTTTGGCACCAGTGATTTAACACTTTGGAAACATTTCAATATTCATATATTTGAAGAGATCAAAGAGGAGCTTAATAATTGGATTACTTATTGTACCTGTACAGGACGGCATCGAATAGGTAACAAGCAACTATAAAAAAAAAAAATTTTCAAGCTCTAATAATGAATAAGGAAGTTAGCCATGTTTATTAAAAACCTCTCTTAAACTTAAAATGAGTTACTTTGATTTCAAATTCCATGACATAGAACAAGACAATTGTGGTATGAAAGGATTTGCTGTCGTCGGAAAAGACACCAAATAATACGTTAATTAATCGTTATTGAGAGTATATAATGTTGTACTCTATGAATATCTGTCACAGTAACGGTCCAGCTTAGAAAAACCATCAAAGAATTCAAAGTATCTCAGAAAGAGACGGGGAAAGTTTTATATTTGATCGGAAATGCGTCATTATTGATTGAAAGACCTTAATTAACACAAAATTGATTTAAGATTAAAAACCTATTTTTTCAGATGAATTTTCTGCATACTTTTGCAACAATAAAACATCGAAATTTGATAGTGATAATATTCCTGTTCTATAGCGCACTCCTGTATATCAGTGTGAACTAACATAGTCACCTTTTCTCCTGTAATATGTATATTTTTGGGTGAACTGGTGAAAAGCATGGTTAATTTTGACATTAGATCATGTGACACTTTTGATAAACTACTAAACTAGATAACAAATTTCTTCTTTCTCAAATGCATAGACGCGGACTTCTACTTACAGAGTCAGGATGCTGCTATTTATAATCTATGTATTATTCCAGGCAGACTTAATCCTCATCAAGTTTATCTGTATCCCATTGAAAATATCATTTATGTTCCGACATCAAACGTCTAATTCGAAAAATTCTTACTGTCCATACCTTGTTTTCATGTTCTTTGAGTTGAATAAATAGACATATACAAGAGTATAGACGATACCAAAGGGATATGCAATCTCATAAGACAACGACAAACTGACAACTCCATGCCAAAAAAACTTAAACAGACAAAAAGACAAACAACAGGAACAAAGCACAACATACAAAACAGCAGAATAACTAACATACATCGAATACTACAACGAATCAAATCTACTCTAACATCGTTAGGTTGATTTTCTAGGCACTGAATACTACTTCATACATACACATTCATTATAAGTAGATATATATAGAAATCGGGAAATCGCGTGGTACTTAACGTGTATGAATATTGGACTATATCTAATTCTGCTCACAAGCAAAGTATATCCATTTGAGAAAAAGAAACTAATATTATTGCACTACTAACAATCGTGCAGTCTCAATTTACAGCTCTTAAAAATATTGTTCACGATACCGGTAAACGTATTATGCCAGTACTGTAAATATCAATACGACAAATAGATATGTTTTATTAATACGGCTTGATTGATTGTTGGTTGCTTAACGGCCAGTGGCAAATATTTCATGCATGTTCAGGACGATATTAATACTGGAATAACAATATACAATTTACAGTCATTTCAGATCTAAGTGTAGTTTTTTTAAGGGTTTAAAAACGTTTTACGAGGCACATATATAACCACGATTCGTAAGCTTTTATACTATAACAATGACATTACATGGTTCAAGAGAGTTCCAGGAAATAAAGTTCACCTTTTGGAAATCAAAATAACGGAATCTTGAGAAACATCTATGTATTGTAACTATTCCAATTTTGAATGTGTTTAGAATTCGTTGAACTGCAATAATAATATATGTATCATTTACTATAAATATAAAATAAAAATGTATATGTTATAAAACAAAACGCTTTGCTCAAAAACAGAATTATCAGCTTGGTATCCTTGTTCTGGTTTTTATAAAAAGTGGCGAGTATAATTTTTTTACTATAAATAGCATCTTCTCTAAAATGTGTAAACAGAATTTTTATTGGAAAATAATATTTATATTGCTAGACAAATCTCATTTAAAATGATAGGAAAATATAACGAGGTCTCCCGATTTTGTTTTGTAGTCTTATTTATATAAGTATGATCGATGTATGAAAAAAACACAGGAGTTTGAAATATGAAACCTTCACAACATAAGGCTTATTTTGTTGTTTAAATATTTTTTTTACTGGATATATATAGAGATGATTTGAATTCTGCAAAGAAATGAATCCGGTAGTATTATCTAATTTTATTCAATTTATATACATGTTAATCTCACCATATTTTGTTAGACAAAACCTCCATGCAGTGTCTGTTGCGGACTGTACGGTATAGGTAAATAAACAAGAAAGAAAATGCATTGTAATCTGGACGAACAATCATCATGACATTCTACCATTGATTCTACATTTATATCTGTAAATAAACTCATCATAGATACCAAGACTAAATTTTGTATATACGCCAGACGCGTTTCGTCTACAAAAAGACTCATCAGTGACGCTCGAATCCAAAAAAGAAACCGTCTTATTTAGATGATACCTGTATTCCAGAGTTACTTTTCCCCGAAGCACGAAGTTGTTCAGTAGATAAACTTAAGTAAAATAATGAATGTCTGATATGGTATTACAAATTTCTTGGTCATCTTGCTCATACTTGAATAAGTCTTCTTATCAATGCGTAATAATTTGTTGTTGCCGTTTTTCTTCTGTGATGCAGGAAATAGATCGGAAATTGAATATCGGAATGTTTCTATCACTATACAAATCTAAATAAAGTAAAGAAAAAAATAATTATGTATAATCAAGTTTTGTTTCTTATTCACCGCAATCAATATGTACCGGATATGTATTTTTTTCTAATCTTGAAAGGTAAATGAAAGTTCACTGTTTTGAATATTTATTGGTTTTTAAGAAATCAAAAACGAAAAATGAAAACACTTTCATTTTTTGTTTTTTGTTTTTGATATTTCAAAACGAAAAACGAATAGACGCAAATATACACGGACCAATATATGCATTGCAATGTTATTGGTTCTTAATGTTTCACTGAGACCGTTTAACTGGCGTATTGCATCATTGTCTCTAACGTATTTATTAGTTATATTCAAATTAAGACTGCAGTAGTTTATCAAAGTTTGAATCTAATAAATCGTAAGAACACGTTACAAGTTATATACGCGTATGAAACGCTTTCTAGATTGACCTTCATTATGAGTGCATGTAGATAAATATTTGAAAGTCAAGTAGAGATTTACGCGAAAAATTATATGACTAAAATATACCTACAATAGTAGCCAAATCAAAAGAATACAAATCATGGTAACAAACAAAAACTAAGTACTTCAAATGAACTCCAAAGGGAGCGAAACTGGTTGCGTTGACAAGATAAGCGACTACTGCTATGTATGCATCATTCGCCATTCGAACCGAGTCAAAATGTCACAATAGGGAATGAAAAAAAGCAACAGTAGTATACCGCTGTTAAAAGTCATAAATTGATTGACAGAAAACAAATCTAGGTTACAAACTGAAATCGAGGGAAACACATCAACTATAAGAGGGAAACAAAGAAACAATAGAACACTGAAGTGCAATAAAAAAACAACCGACAATGCAACATACATAGAAACGAACTATTAGATAACAGCAATATGAAAGATACAATAGGAAAAAATGCAGATTACAGGACTTATTTGGTTTATAAAGATCAAAGACTGCGAAAACAGACATGTATTAGCTATCAAGCAATTCGTAATGGCAACCGTAAAACTTGTGAAGATATCAAAAGAAGATGTGGTAAGATTGCCAATGAGACAATAGACAAAATTACAAAGAAATTAACAACTATAGGTCACCGATTTATGTCGCTCATCCTCATAACTGTGTGTAATATTTTTTGCGCAAGGAACACACTTTTGCAAATGAAATGCTCGTATGTAACGTATGAATTTGAATATGTAAACGCCAAAAACGATGAGTTTGAGGATATGTTCCTGCGGAGGAATGGGAAGTTGAAATTAGAATATTGAAATCCTCACGCTTGTTGTCATTAATATTTGTCAATATCGAGAAAACAATCGCGATATGATGCATATGTTCTAGTTTCCTTATTCTGAAGTTCACTTGTACATATAAGACCCAAACACTCAATGTGGTGTTTTATGTTGAATGACATCATGAGATTGCCCATTTACGTATATGTTTCCATAAGTAATCAATCGATCGTTTAAAGGATAAAGGTGTTTGTAGATCTAATTTTGAGAATTTACCTGTCTATAAACAATATCTCTCAAGAGAAAAGGCAAAAATGCTAACAAGTCGTCAGGGACAGTAACTGTTATACAAAGTAGTCTGTTTTGTTTTGCGTTGGGTAACAGTCTCATTCGAGCATATTTCGAATATTGTTTGAAAGATGAAATAAGAATTTTGTGGGTCAAACTTAATTTGTTTGGAGATAAGATAACATGTTTATGCTTTAGATTTTGATCAAACCTTTTTCGTTGTCAAACCACTGTTTGAAATACTACTGTTGATGTATGCTTTGTCTGTTTATACCTTCCACGCTTTTATTCAATTAAGTCATTATAATAATCTTATACTTAAGATTTTGAACATAAAATAAGGTATTTAAATATTTTAGAACAGTTAGTGATGTTTGAAATCGTGGTCTGTTTTAATTAATCTTGGAGATTTGTTGTGTCTAAATATTGGTGTATGCATGCGTATGAAGGACAACATTGGTTAAGAAAAAGTCTATACCATTAAAAAATCAGACCTCAGGTTCCTTTCCAAATTAATATTGACAGAAAAGCAGTAGATTACAATTGCCTTGCCCTACTCAATATAAATGCCAAATACATACATAATGATTCTTAATGTAATTTCTCTTTTTGATTCATTTGAAATTCTATTTGCGTTTAAAACACATGTTGTGATAGCGTAAGGTCTACCAAAGGTTATGTTTTAAAAAAATATATCATATTTTGTAATCCGTAAGTTTATAAACCAAGAAAATCTTGATGACTGAAAAAATTTGTTTGTGATTACATTTTGTTGATAAAAACACATTCATTCTTTTGATTTTTGACATTTGACATTAAACTGCGATAGTTTAAGTTAAGATTGAAATAACCTTTTTTGCATGATATATTCAGCAAAAAATGAGTAAATTTTTAAGTCATATCATATAGTATGCTTCGGAAAGCTTGAAGTAATGTGAAACAATTTAAAAGTGAAAACCAATGGTCTGATTATAATTTGGATAGGACATGTGTGATGTCTTTAATCAATAAAGTGATTTAAAATCCCTGAATAAGAGGTTATCCAATGACAGGTGCCACATGTGGCCCAGGATCTATCTATTCTTTCCGAGCACAAGAGATCATACCCGGCTTTCGGTGGGGTTTATCTTTCTCAGTAATAATTTTTTTATGTTGTTTTTATATATTTGTATTTGATTTGTATTTTGATCGTTTTTAGTTTTTTTGCCATAGCGGTACCGGTTTGTCATCGACTTAAGCTTGTGATTTTAAATATCCCTTTTGTGTTTTGCCTTTAATTTTATCTGACGAATAATTTTCTGATTTTGTTTTCGTAAAAAATATATAAGTCAATTGGCAATGCTAGTGTTTTTGCTGCATTCTCCTTTACATGTACCTCAGATATTTACCTATATTGCAATCGTTCTTTTTCAGAAGTCAATATGAGTTGATTGTATACATTTATGATTGATTCGGTCACTGATCGTATGAAGCATAGGCCACGACCACCAATTCAAAATTGTAATGATAATATAAATACACACGTCCTCCGGGCGAACAGACATAATCTCATTTTTACTAATATATATCTCCTAAAAAAATGCATAAAATTGATGTTTCTATGTTTTTGTTCATATTCGTTAAAAAAGCTGCATAAACTATTACGACCACTTGCATTTTACTGTTATATTTCATTGAAATCGTCCGCACTCGCGATTTAAACAACATATTTGCTGAAACGTAACAATTTTTCTCTACTAAAGTACTAGGTCTATTCAATGGAAAACTTTAAAAAGCAGTTTCATAGTAGGTAAAAGTTTAAATGACTATACATGATAACACAAACGCTGAAAATCCTCGGCAGTGTCTCATATTTCCCCATTTCTAAGAATTATTATTTTTATAAGATGTAGCGCATCATTTTTTGCACTTGGTCATGAGCCATAGGTTTATCAATGTTTTCTCGTTTGAATTGTTTTACATTGTCATATTGGGGCCTTTTATAGCTGACTACGCGGTCTAGGCTTTGCTCATTGTTGAAGGCCGTACGGTGACCTATAGTTGTTAATGTCTGTGTCATTTTGGTCTCTTGTGGACAGTTGTCTCATTGGCAATCATATCACATCTTCTTTTATAGTATCTAAAAAGTACCATTCAAACGGTTGTGTTGTCGTTATTGAATTTTTTAAAAGTTACAGCACAGCCTGTATACGACACATGTATTATAAAAAAGATAACTCAAATCTATTTATTAAAAGCGTTTATTTCGAATTTCAGATATTTTTTTCTTAAAAGTAGTAACAGAATCAGTGGCCGTAGAATTAAGAGCGGGAACGTTAGTTGAATGAACTGGTGTATTACGCGTACGTGACCATGCTACAGATAGTAAATAGTTTGTTTACACCAAAGATTGTTATATTTTGCATTACAATATTAATTTACAGTTGGTATTTGAAAATGATGTTTTAAGACAATAACCTGTTACGGGATCAGGGAATATATTTTTGATTTCGGGATATGAATTTCTTTAAATTCTGCATCTCGGGATTTCATGGTTATAAGCCCGGGATTTTGGGATCAGGACCCCTCCGACCACCCCTCAAATTAGCCTTAGTCGGTCTTAGTCATTTATACATGATTCATATCCTACCAATGGCATGTTAATAAGGCTCTTAAGAGAAAAAGCACTGATGGATTGTCCTAGAAGCATATTTTGTTACACTCATAATGGTCTATATATAAGCAGTTACATTTATTACGTGTTTGAAACGGTGCAAATTTTTAGTTTGATTTAACTTTTACCAAACGAAGCAGTGTAGCAAAGGAGAAGAATGATTGCGGTCTGAGGCCAGAAACACGAAACTAATTGAATTTAACAGAAAGGAAACAAATATCGGACTTTGGAAAAAGGGAGAGGGCTATTGGTACCTTTTATGAACGGTTTTCCGAATGAGTTTCATGCTAAATGTGTCCGTTTAAGAAACATTTCTTGCAGACAAAGTGAAAAAGACATAAGAGAAAATGTTTATTTCGGATATCAGCTATCATTCATTAAGATCCCTGTTCCGTTGAAAATATCGTAAAAAACTTGTACTGTAAAACATAAAACGACACGAACTCTAAAGAAATCATTACGGTTACGATAGTGGACACAAGCATTATAATTTTAAAGAAGTTCGATGAACCACAGGCAAATATTAATACGAGAAACTATAACTAATCTGAATATACACCAAGGTCGTAACATTTACGCTGTAGGTATGAACTACGTCAGATTCTTATTTGGGGGATTTTGTGAAAAAAATAGAAATAAATAAACCGAGTGGTTATTACATTGACCTCCATGTATCCTTTTAATACCTTATCAACATTAGGCTATGTTATATTAAGATAGCTATTTAGATGTCATTTAGAATAATTTATGTCTGTAAATCATAAAAAAGTAGGAATACTATAAAAGACAAACATCAAGTCAAAGCCAGATATATTTGAATATAGACATAGCTGTTCAGGTAAGAATATAATTGAGTTAGAGCTGTTAAGATGTTTATTGCAGAACAAAGTTAAAACCGTATTAACCTCGCAACAAAATTTGAAATAGATAAATGCATGTTTATTAAAAGCAAACAAATCTAGTACAACATGAAAAACATACCCGTGCCTGTGATGTGTGCTCTTATATTTTACAGTTAGAGCTTTTGCTTGTTGGAGAGGTGTCTTCATTCCATTATATTAATGTTCTAGTTCAATATATTTATATGTCATTTGGTCTCCAGTGGAGAGTCCTTTCTTTGAAAATCATACTACATCTTCTTAATTTTTAATATAAATATGAAACATTTGCATATGCATTGATTCTATTTTACGTAATACTTTGATAGCGAACTCTTGAAGATATGTCTACCAAGAGGTCGAAACTACAATATGAAGAAAATATAATTAACACATAGAGAATCATAAACAAAAACAAATTAGAAATAAATTGGATATATAATAATATGCATGTAAGTTGATTGATATCTGCAGAAAATTACTTGTCTTAAAAAAAACTCAATTCCAAAATGCATTTCTTTTTATCCCAAAATTTTGTTTCTCCATATTACTTCAAAATCAAGATATAATGGTTAAATATGTAAATGAATTCTGTAAAGATATCGTGAAGGGCAATAATTTTATTCTAACATCTTTTATAAAATCTATCTTTTAAACTCAAAAATGAATTTTCAATGTTGGTGACCTTATAAAATAAATAAATAAATAGCATATATATAGTCACTAATTTCATTGTAACAAAGTGAGCTTTAACATTAAAATATACTTCATATTTAACAAATATACCAATAAAGAGGTGTTAAGATTTTGAATTGACGATTTTAAATTGATATAAAAATTGTATACTGTTGCTGTCAACAGATTCATTGAAACATTGAAGCAAATAAGGTAAACTTTCAATGTGCAATTTCTTGTAACAACTTTTTATTTTTGTACTGTTCAGTTTAAACTTTTTCTGTTTTCACATGATCAGTTAATGATACTGGCGACAGATTCATTGAAACATTGAAGCAAATAATGTCACTGAAATCAGCATTTCTTGTATTTCCTTTTTTTTTTTTTTTTTTACTACAGATCACAATGAAATACCAACTCATCACTTTAGTAGTATTGATAGTTCGGGTGGACATAATTATTTTATTCAGGCGGCGGCGGAGGAGGAGGAGGTGGCGGAGGAAGTGGAGGCGGCGGAGGAGGTGGAGGCGGTGGAGGTCAACAGGACACTCTAATAATGGACCAATCAGGTAGAGGTAACAGATGGGGAGGCAGAAATCAGTGGGGTAATGGAAGACAATTTTGAGGCGATCAAAAATGTGGAGGCAGTAGAATATTTGGAGGCGGACGACGAAAATTTGGAGGTCGACGAGGCGGAGGTCGTCATAGATGGTAGACAAAAGTTTTGATCCCACCATCAGTGTTGTTATGGTAAGTTGTTTATAACACTATTTATCTGATCAATCATCTGATGTATGTTATGGACTGTGTTTTGCAACAGATTATCTTTAATCATCACTAATTTCTTTTTTCAATTAAAATCAGATAACGCCGGAATATGTATAATTAATAAAACTAAGGAGATGCAGTACAATTCGCCATAAGACAATAATATACAGGTTCAAATGAAGTGGACAAAAAAATTAAAGGCAATCATACGGCTTTCAACAATGAGAAATCACCATACTGTATAATTGGCTATAAAACTCTTCAAAAAGGAAAAAAATGAAACAACGCAATAGAGAAAACTTACGGCCTACTTTATACATACCATTTTACAAAAAAACAAATATGTCTGACAGACACCAACGACAACCACTGGACTACAGGCTGCTAACATGAAATAGATATAATGTATAAGGAGATGTTGTATAAGTGCCAATGATACTATTATCGATCCAAGTAACCTATTTGTAAAAGTAAACAATTGTATGTCAAAGTACGGTCTGAAACACGGAGCCTTGACTCCCACATAACAGCAAGCTATGAATGGCCTTAAAAATGACTAGTGTAAACGGTATTAACGGTAAAACAAACGGTCATATATATATAAAAATAACACGAGAAACGAAAACGCTTATTAAGCTAATCAACAAACGACCACAACTGACCAATAGGTTCCTGACTAAGGTGTTAAAAAGGACAGGTGCAAACAAATGCCGCCGGCTTAAATATGTTAATAGGTATCAATCTCCCCTTGTCTAAAACAAAAGTACAGCAACACAAAGAATGTGGCGGGGTTAAACCTGTCGAGTATGTCTAATACTTTATGAATTTAGTTTTTCTTGTTTATTATAAATGCAGCTATACAAAATGTATTTAAGAAAATATTTGAAAATACTGTTTTACAAATGAAAGCACTAATAAATGTTTAAAAAAGATCATTTAATTTGAGATGGAAACATTCCTACCGACATGGCTTTATGATGACATTCATCCACTGTACATAGACCACGTTGGTGATGGAAACAGCGGAAGAGTTTTTAAGAATTGCTTTAATATATTTCTTATATGTATTAAGTTTTTTTTCAATTAAAAACTTGAATTAAATCGATATGTTTTATTTGCTCCTTGAAAGTATGAAAAGGCGAAATTGCAAACTGATGAAAACAACAAAAGATTTTGATTCCGATCTTATTAGTGATTATGAAAAAAAGCATTCTTATTTATTCATTTCAGTTTTTTTTTACTGTAATTTCTTCTGATTAGTATAACTGCGTACCAGCTATATGTAGTAACTACTTTCAAATATGTTTTTAAAATTAAAGTAAATGACTGCAACTTTATCTTTTTAATGACAGCATCATCAGTAACGACTGTTCGAATTATGACTCGTGATTCACTGCATCAGACACATGCATTATGATTCTAGTGTCAGCCTCTTAATGTGAACATGGTGCTAAACTAAAAATACATCACGTGGTGGATAACACTGAACATGTGTTGCTACAACTACCAAACTCAACAAAGATTTCATCCACTCGGGTTACAGTTTCAAGGTATTTTATTAAGGTAAGGACATAATACCCAATCAGCATACTCGTTAGGAAACACCTTGAAACTATAACAATAATGGATGTAGTCTCGGATGCGTACATAGACAATACTGGTAGTTTGAAGGCTGCCACAAAAAACAAGAGCTACACTTTGGGGAAAGGGAACACAAAGACGAATCCAGGGTCAAAACAAATTCCTCAAAATTGTCAAAGT
Source organism: Mytilus edulis (assembly GCA_019925275.1). NCBI lineage: Eukaryota > Metazoa > Mollusca > Bivalvia > Mytilida > Mytilidae > Mytilus > Mytilus edulis. The sequence continues at coordinate 99,223,878 of CM034349.1, read as the reverse complement.
TTTCTGAGAGATGACGACAATAAGAAAGAACTTTTTAGTGTTCATTCACAGCACCTTGCTCAATAAAATTTTGAGGAAAAGGTAGATGTAGTAACAAATGCTCAGGATGTTCAGTGCTATCCACCACTTGATGATGTTTCAAGTTTAGCACCATGTTTACATGAAGAGACTTACACTAGAATCAAGATGGATGTGTCTGATGCAGTGAAACGCAGACTTAACTGAGTCATGACTCGAACAGTCGATACTGATGTCATTGCTGTTTCGCTATTCCGTGACATAGGAGTAGACGAACTTTAGTTTGCATTTGAAAATGGGAAAAACTTTAGATATATATCTATACATGACCTTTCAAATTCACTAGGCATTGGGAGATTACACGTTTGCTGGAAAAGGAACTGCGTTGGTGATATGGATGGCGTTTAAAAATGTGACTTTAGCATTTTGAATGAGTACAGAGCAAGAAAACATGCGTGGAAGAGGAAAGACTTATTGAGGCTATTCCCACGACTCGGTCTAGTCTTTTTCAGCATGTAAAGAGTGCAATATACCATAGCGGGTATGAATGAGTAATAAGCTTGGAATTGGTTCCTATGCTAACTAGTCCAGACGCTAATGAATGGCGAAGGAACAAATATGATCCATGGAAACCCTTTTGGACAACCCTTAGTGAGGCCTCTTCATCTTATCAGGAGTTTGTACATTATGGATGTAAGAAACAATACCAGTCTTTGTAAATGTGGAAAATCAGCTCTCCAATTGTGAATAAACATGTATTTGCGGCCTAACGAGTACGCTGATTGGGTATTATGTCCTTACCTCAATAAAATACCTTGAAACTGTAACACGAGTGGATGAATTCTCGGATGCGTATGGTAGTTGTAGCAACAAATGCTCAGGATATTCTATCTTATCCACCACGTGATGTATTCCAAGTTTAGCACCATGTTAACATTAAGAGGCTGACACTAGAATACTGATGCATGTATCTGATGCAGTAAAAAACACGAACTTAAACGAGTCATGAATCGAACAGTCGTTACTGATGATGCTGTCATTACTGTTTCGCTTTTCCGTGACATAGAGGTAGATGAACTGTGGATTGTGTTTGGAGGGCAAAAAACTATCTATCAATGACCTTTCAAATGCAATAGGCAATGAGTGATCACACACACTTATTGTGATCCATGCCTTTACCGGTTGTGATACAGTTCTCTCTTTGCTTGAAAAGAAAAAAAGACTGCATGTGAGACATTGATGGCATTTGAAGATGTGACTTTAATATTAAGAATGATGATTGATGAACCTAAATCACCGGGGTTTTACTGTAAGATCGCACAATCTTAACAGATTGGGTTAACATGATTAACGAAGCAAGAAAATAACTATTTTCGCAAAAGGAAAGGTTAATTGAGGCTATTCCCTCAACTTGGTCTAGTGTTTTCCAGCATGTAAAACGTGCAATATACTAAGACAGGTGTTTAGGGGGACGAGCTTGGAATTGGCTCTTATGCTACCCAGTCCTGACGCTAATGGATGGCGAAGGGACAAAGAGGATCCCTTTAAAAAAACTCTTTCTGAGGCCTCATCATTTTGTCAGAAGCTTGTACATGTGGATGTAAGAAAGGATGATGCGGTCGTTGTTAATGTGGAAAATCGGATCTCCCGTAGACTGCCTTATGTGCATATGGTGGTGATCGTGAATAAACATGTTTTTTTTGGCCGAATAGTAGTAGAAGTTTTAAAAATGTTTTAGTACTTTAGTGATTTTATTTTG
>CM034349.1:99103950-99222001 GCA_019925275.1 Mytilus edulis | reverse complement strand
TTGAATATGTACATATAAAATTGAGAATGGAAATGGGGAATGTGTCAAAGAGACAACAACCCGACCAAATAAAAAAACAACAGCAGAAGGTCACCAACAGGTCTTCAATGTAGCGAGAAATTCCCGCACCCGGAGGCGTCCTTCAGCTGGCCCCTAAACAAATATATACTAGTTCAGTGATAATGAACGCCATACTAATTTCCAAATTGTACACAAGAAACTAAAATTAAAATAATACAAGACTAACAAAGGCCAGAGGCTCCTGACTTGGGACAGGCACAACCCTCCCCCTATACCTCTAACCAATGTAGAAAAATAAACGCATAACAATACGCACATTAAAATTCAGTTCAAGAGAAGTCCGAGTCTGATGTCAGAAGATGTAACCAAAGAAAATAAACAAAATGACAATAATACATAAATAACAACAGACTACTAGCAGTTAACTGACATGCCAGCTCCAGACTTCAATTAAACTGACTGAAAGATTATGATTTCATCATATGAACATCAGGCACAATCCTTCCCGTTAGGGGTTTAGTATCATACCATCATAACATATATGAGAAGAACATAACCCGTGTCATGCCAACAACTGTTTTTAGAATAAATGTCTTTAGTTCCGACGCAAAGACCTTATCAGTGACTCAATATTAACGCCAAAATATGCAATCTTTAATGACTTGACAACAGTATCGTAATTATATCCCTTCTTAATCAGTCTATTTAAAGGTTTTGTAAGTTTCTGAGGTGAATACTGACACCTTTGTGCTTTATAAAGAATATTTCCATAAAAAAGTGGATGTGAAATACCTAAACGTATAAAAAGTCTGCATGTTGAGCTATATTTACGAATGATGTCTTTATACCGATGATAAAATTTAGTAAATGTTTTGACAAGTTTGTGATATCGAAAACCTTGGTGTAATATTTTTTCAGTAATACATAAATTTCTCTCGTAAAAATCTAAAACATTGTTACAAACATGAATATGAATACTCTGATAAAGATACCTTATAGCCTTATAATAAAAGAAATAGGTTATGTGAAACAATAAATTAAATAATTGTTATTTTCTTTCATTTGCATTAAATTTTACCAAAACATATACTTTTGTTACTAGGAATAAAGGTAAGAAAAGTTACTTGCGTTCGCCGTGATACAATTCCTTGTATGTTCTTCTTTCTATACAATTAATTTCAGAGTAATAACAGTCATATTGGTCAACTGCAGATTCATCTTTAAGGGCATACGATACAGTTACAGGGGATGTAATGACGTTGCTAACGTAAAATGTTATTTTCGCGACGTCAGACTGTGACATATCGGGAAAAGATGCATTTTTCGACTGATTTTTATCATTCAAACTGATTTAATTTAAAAACGAGTTCATGGACCCCTATTTTTCAAAACAGCAATTTGTTTCATTTTGCAGGGAGATTATGAGACCCAAATTTGATAAAACTGTAAATAGAGGATTTTTTTTAATTTTGATAAACATGCAGCAAGAAATGACGTTTTTTCCTCAATTCATGAACATTTGATAAATATGAGTTATTTCTGAATAAAAAATGCATATTTTTTTAGAATACTTATAAAATACTGAAATTACCGATTATTTAACAAAAAACAATTTGTGTTTATCTTTTATTACAAAAAAGTTATGTCTTTCTTTCGAAAAAGAAATTACGGCCACAAATCTGAATTTTGAGCAAATATACAAAATTTCGACCTCATTTTACTCAAAAAGTAGCACATGAAGGTATATTTTTTTTTTTACATATTTGATTTAATCAGGTAAAAAATAGCCTATATGCAAATTTTCTCGAACTTGTAAATACAGGATCAAAACTGTATCGTATGCCCTTAAGTTAACACGAAGAAATAAACACATATGCAAAAACAATTAACAAATGTTTGATGACAAAGTGATATATAAATTGCGCCAATTTAAGAGGACTTACTATTTGTGTTCCACCTTATAGATAGAAGAATATTCTTTGTTTATCTCTGTTTTATAATCTGGGTCATCAAATGTAGTATAAAACTGTAGTGACACATTTCTTGATATGTATTAGAAATATTTCTTTTGTTTTTGTTTAAGGAAGCTATGTAAATGACTTTAAGCGTAAAGCTAGGTCAACGGTAAAAGTAACTCCACAAATGCTTGACATACAAGCAGTTTCTGTCGACCAGTGTGCTCAGTTATGTATCCAGACTGAGTCGTTTACCTGTAACTCATTTTCTTTCTGTGGCAATGATACGACATGTAGATTAACCCCGTCTCATCCTGTCACAGGACTGAGAGTCATAGCAACAGATTATTGTGACCTATATACAAGTAAGTATATTTTAGAAGAAAATATTGATACTAAAGTGTATATAAATATATTGAAATACAACTCTATAAATTGTTACTACCAACATTTATTTGTATACAGTGGTAATCATATGAATATGAACGTTATTCATTAATATACGTAAATAAGCATATATACATTATAATGCAGGATTTTTATGATATGTTTGTAAATATAAACTAGATCAAGTCACTCACAAACATATCATAAAAGTCCTACCACTTTTATTAGTTTGTGAGTGAATTGGTCGAGGTATACACCAATAAATTCCTTCGAAAAAGCTTTTAACTCTATAATAAGCATATATTAAACTAGTCAAACATATCTAAATCATAATGCAAAGTCAAATACCTTCCCCTCTAAACTGTCTTTTGGGCACAAACTGCAAATAAAGTTTTTACCTAATCGTAATTAGAACTATCCCTATATTTTCTTATCAATTTCAGGAACTTATTACTCAAATGCTCCTGCTAAACAAAAACAGTCACAGTCAAGAACCAAAGGAGTTTCGTCGGGTTCGTATCATTGATGTTATATTTGATATCTGAAGATGAAAAATCTTTTTGTTCTGCAATCATAACATCTAAGTTAAATATAATGATGATTCATTGTCAGTTTTATTTCGTATTTCATTAAAAGCAACGACAAATTATTCATTTTAAGACTAAGGCGCAAGTTCATAGTTTTGACACAACACAAAATTATGAATAAATATTTATAAATATTTACTTTTTATATATACTTCAAATGGAGAATAATAAAGTCGTCATCCTAGTATTTTACAGAACATGTATATTTAATGAAAATCAGTAATTCGGATTGGTAGACAAAAAATACAAGGCCGAATATACTACAAAAGTAGAATAATAAAGTCTTGGCCGATTCATACAAAATGTATTTCGGTCAAGACTTGTACACCACAATGAAATTATAAAAAAAAAGAGAACTCAATTCTTAAACGAATCTAAGTGTATAGTTTTAATTAGGTTAATATACATTTTTTATATCATGAAAAAAACAACCGATTTAAAAATATCGATGTATTTGTCTTAGGTGCTGCTGCTGGAATAGGATTAGGATTATTATTGGTAGGAGTGATAGTTGGTGGAGGACTTATTATAATTTTATCAAAGAAAAGAAAGTTACCTCCAGTAGAAATATTCAATATGAACTATACAGAGTCGAAAGATGATACTCAATGATAAAGACTGTAAAAAACGTTTTACTCCACTTCTTTATCCAGATATTAGTACAATTATCTGTGCAATAAGTTGACAGTTGTTGTTGGGTTTTTTTTGTTGGGGGGGGGGGGGGGTCATATTGTCACATTGCGTATGCTGAAAACCATATTTTATGTTTATGTATACTGATATTAATTTTTTTACTTACTCTTGACTGAAGTATCATCGTATGGACATTAATGTTATTTATTATTTTGTTTGAAATCATTATAATCACATTCATTTAGATCCCTTTGTTTTGACTCATGTAACTAAAGAGGAAACATATTACATACATTTTTATAATCTCAATGTATCCAATACATGTATCTTTCAGTCGATATATACCAGTATATGACAGCTAGATAGTTAATCAAATTAAGGACCAAAATAAAACTGTGTATGATATGCAACGAAAATTGGAACAACACAACTTAAGAGTATGTACACTAGTGTAAACTGTATCCTAACTAGTTGTTCATATGTTCTTCTAGTTTTTTCATGAATATTATATCATTTTTGAAATTTCTGAAAGTAATACAGCTAAACCACAAATGACGATGTTTCAACTCTAATGACAAAAAGAAAGAAAAGAGCATAGTAATATAAAAAAAATTGCTATACCATGACTATTAAATTCTACACGTTAAATGTTGTGATAGAATTATCGAAAGAAAGTTCATAGTTTTATATTTGCCAAAGTATAATCGCTATATGTATCAAAGTACGAATCACTTCAAATATATACCCTCATGCCAGTCAATAACCAACTATTGATACTAACATTTAAAGGTTTAACCAATTTGTCAACGCCAGATGGCCATTTAAACCGTTCTTGAACTGACAACCTACTCGAGAAGTGGAGTGATTGAGATGTGGATATTTTAAAATACAAAGATATGTTAAATTATACATACAATTTAAATCTCTTTTACTTTGCAATGATATCAAAATTAGACGATTTTCTTTCAGTTACACAAGTATACCTCATTTCAAACTAAAAGACCTATTTAAAGAACTGGCCTTGCTTTGTTTCAGAAAAAATAATGGCCTATGAAGATGCAATTATATTGTCTTAGGGACAAATACAATGTTTAGATAAAAATCACCCTGTTTTTTAATAAGAACTTACTGTGCTCTTTTGGTCGACTTTCCTATATTCATATGACTCGCTAGTCTGACTGCAGACAGGAGCGTATCGTATTATGAAGAATGAAACGAAGTAGCATTATCCTTTCACTTCACGTTCTGCTATATCGAAAGTTTCAGAAAAAATAATGGCCTATGAAGATGCAATTATATTGTCTTAGGGACAAATACATCGTGTTTAGATAAAAATCACCCTGTTTTTTAATAAGAACTTACTGTGCTCTTTTGGTCGACTTTCCTATATTCATATGACTCGCTAGTCTGACTGCAGACAGGAGCGTATCGTATTATGAAGAATGAAACGAAGTAGCATTATCCTTTCACTTCACGTTCTGCTATATCGAAAGTTTGGTCACTTCTGAACTCATCTATCCCATCAAATTTTAAAATAAAGTCTCTGTCTCTTCGGTGATGCTTGATGCCACGTTTTATTACGCAAATGGCACCACAGTTTGAAAAATATATAACCATCCATACGAGAAACCAACGACCCAGTTATTTTTAAAACAATGAATTAAAACAAATACCAGTACCTGAGTACTGCAGACACCAAGATAGGTCAATAAAAAAAATAGAATGGACCTAAGATGAAGAATCAGAGCTTACTCTGCATGAGGTAGATGTCCTCCTGAATTTCAAATAATTTCTGAGGTTTAATTCAAGGAAATTTAAATAAAACAACATCTGTTTTAGTCATGCCATGACCAAACTGTACTGCACTCCTGAACTGAGACAACATCGGTAACTTGCTTTCTTTCAGCCGTGGAATCAACCTAGTACTAAAAGTAGATCAGAAGTAGTTATATTACCCGGTACAGATTTCATTGCACCAGTTGTGCTTTTCAATTGTCTATACCTATCATTTTTAGATACACCAATGATACATTTAAAGATCGATACCATGGATACAATATAAGATGTTGTCAAACATTTCGCCACTCACGGTCATACAAGTGAGAGGTTTGGGTTAGCTAGCTTTAATACCAGGTTTTATCCACCAGTTTCTACATGATAAAATGCATACATATACCAAGTCAGTAATATGAAAGTGGTTATCCATTCGTTTGATGTGTTTTATGTCTCATTTATGGTCATTATGTTTTCTGGTCTGTGCGTCCGTTCGTCCGTTCGTCTGTCCACTGCTTCATGTTAAAGTTTTGGTCGAGGTAGTTTTGATGAAGTAGTTCAATCAACTTGAAACTTAGTACATATGTTCCCTATGATGAATTATGATCTTTCTAATTTCAAGGTCAAATTAGAGTTCAAGTTTTTCCCCATTTTCGCGGTCCACTGAACATAGTAAATGGACATATTCTTGTTTGCTTTCGATTTTTGAATTCCGACGAAAATTAAAAACGGAAAGTCCCAAATCAAAGGACATCAAATGGCAAAATCAAATGATATAACGCATCAAACGAAGGACAACAACTGTCATATTCCCGTGATATAAATTTAGACCACCAAAAAGTAAAAGTAGTCTTACTCTGACATCAAATAGTGCTTTTGATGTCCTTGTTTACTTAAACTTACCAACAAATTTGCAGAAATGAAACTTTTGGTGAGAGAGAAATATACCTAGACCATTTTGAGCCAAAATTTACCTGTCTTTGAGTTCGCATTAAAAAGTAGTATCTATAATACTAAAATTACGAGGTCCAATTTGTCAGCCGTCATCACGTAAAAACGATGAATCAAAGAATTCAACTTTATATATATATATAACTAATATAGTACAAAGGTGTAGATTAAAAATTACACCACTCCAGGCCCTTTTGTTTTCCACGTAATTAATATTGCCAATAATTAAGAAGTTCCGGGTCGAGTCCGATACCGATACCAATAGTATATTCACCTGTTACCTATTACCTTATCTGTATGTTCCGCATCTGACAGGCGCACCAACAAACGGTGTATTCAGGATTAATATGCTATATACACGGGTCATAATCACAGGATTGACACTACTTAATTGTCAAATTGTTACTTATTGTAGTATTTTAATCAGTAAGACTTTCTAAGATAACAATATGAATACTAAAAATCTGGACTAAAAATAAGGCGTTTAGGTACAGTTTTCAATTTGTTAGCGGGCATGACGTAAAACAGCGAATCAAAGAATTCAACTTTATTTATAACTAATATAGGACAATGCTGTTGATTAAAAAATACTCCAATCCAGGACCTTTTGTTTTCCAAATAATTAATATTAGTAATACCAATAATTGATAAGTTCCAGTTCGACGGGTTCAAACAGAAATATTCAGTGAAAGCAAAGAAAACTGTGTATCTTATAATCGGCATGACCGTTTATCAGATGACAATACTAATACTAAAATAAGGCTTGCGCAAAGTTATATACTTTGATTCAGTCACGGACCCGCGGTATCACGGGTGTGTTCTAGTACTAATTTAAGATTTCCAGAAAACCAGGGGTTATTTTTGGAGTACTTCTGTTTGAATGTCAGTTATTATTTTGTTAGAAGGCTTTAAAGGTATGCTGAAAATTGGCATGTAGAAAGCTGATACATTTACAATTAAGGATATATCTGGATTCTATGAAGTTAAACTTAAGGTAAATTTTTGAGAAAGCTGTGAAAATTGCAAAATTTGGTTGAACAGATAAGGATTTATAATTGGTGGTCTGACACCTAAATTAAGGCTAGTAAATTCCGGATTAAAAGAGTTGTCCGCTTTGTAACCCGTTTACTATGTATTTGACAACTTCCGGTAAATTTAGAAAAGTCAATTTTGCATTTTTAAAAGTCAACAATGTAAGAAATCACCATATCTGATCATATCTACAGGAGAGTGTTCTTACTTGGTATATAAATACAAAAAACGAAAATGCAAGTTGCTACAAGGAGAAAAGAATTTTAACTCCTCTAAAAAAAAACTATTTAATTTTTAGCCTCGAACATTGTCTGATTGTCGAATGAAAATAAAACGTTGTCTACGCACTATACACAAATGCTTACTAAAAAAACCACTGTCGACTTTTACTTGATCTCCTTATTTTTTGTGACATGTAGCCATGTAAGTTTTTACCAAATCATTTTCTCTGTAACTAAAGGGCCAAGTTCATTACAGATAGAGAAAATTGTAAATAGCAGAAAGTATGATCTACAAACACACTTATAATTATACAACATCAATGTGAACAATAATAGCAGTTCATTGGTGACATTTCATTAATCTTTTCCTAATACATGTTCCATGTACATATAACCAGAAAACAGGGTGGTTTTAAGGCTCGTATAACAACACTCTGTTTAGGGTTCTTCATACTTTATTAATATTCAGAAAATATAATAAATACAGCCCTGAAATAATAATAACAAATATATAATAAAGTTATTAACTATCACAGTAACATACGAAGTAATCACATATTGCATTTATAAAGGCTGACGTCATTTAATAAATACAAAGTTAAAATATCATAGCCATAACGAACGTAAACGTAATAATAAGTATATGATCTACATTTGAATATAACTATCAAACATTCCATTAACATATATCAAGGTACATGTACCATAGTATATCAATAATATGTATATCAATAGAGATCAAGATAAGCCTTACCGATTTATGGAATCAGGCAGCACTACATTAGCATTATAACCAATGCTCTACTTCTAACATCAACAGCACTACATTAGCATTTTAACCAATGCTCTACTTCTAACATCAAATATATGTCTGTATGATCAATGGGTTCTACAAGCAATGTACAAAACAATAAGTATTCAAATACACATTTCAGTTCCATATAATCAAAGCATTACAATGTTTTCAGTGGCGTAGCCAGGGTTGAAACGATGTAGATGTTTTGCCGAGCGGAGCAAGGCGAATTTTTTTTTGGACCATTTTATGCAGAAAATTATTTTTTATTTAAGCACATGCACTCCCTCAGATTCCGACCCTAGTTAGATTTTTGTTTAAATTCAAAATACCCACCAATTCATATATTTATATTTTTAACCAACTTTTTATCGTTTTCTCGAAACTACCATCATTCAATTCATAAATATTTGATTTTAAGTTTCTCACCCAATCTTATCTTGACATATAAAAAAACGGACCCCGGGCCATTACAGCGACACTTCTGTACAATTTAGTAACTTCGGAACATAGGAACTGAAGTGACTTTTCTTTCCAGGAATTTGAGTCTACAAAGTTGGCTTTTTGATTTTTGATTAATGAGCTCAACTCTCTGCAGGAGACATAAAAAAAATACCGGACGCCCGATCGTCCGGTATTGTTAGCACCTTATATGTTCAATTATTGCCAGATTAAGTGAAACTCATATCATAATCAATGTCTTTGATAATTTGGAAAATAAGTCGTTATCAAGTATTTTTAACCAGTAAAGATATTGAAAATAAATAAGAAAAAGAAAAAAAAGGTTTTTTTTTTTTATAGTTATTCCCTTGTTCATTGCCCTTTGATAGATAAAATATGACATGTAAGGTGCATGGCGGGGAACATTGGATCTTTGTTCTTTACTGATTGAAAATAAAATTAGTATTTGAACCTAAATAGAAACGGGAATTCGTAAGCATAGGACTTATCACGATCTATTACAAATTGATATTTTAAATCACGTCGTTTACCATGTCGCAAGAAACGATGTCAGGAATCTGGATATGGTGTTTTAATTGTAAGTTGCTATAGTCAGATGAGAGTCCATCACTCCACTATGTTCAATTTCAAATGAAACATGTCCACGGGTCTGCGTATAAGTCCTCTCCGCTTAATTTAGCCGATGACGTAGACTTTTTTTACTTTACAAACAAAAGTTAACTTGAAACACTATTCAGCGATTCAACTATCTTTTTTACATAAACTAAATTATCATAAATGAGAGACCAGGCATACTGCTTCGAAAATTACTGGAAGTTATCCTCATATCCTCAGCCTTGTTACACATGTGACATTTTGATACTTCCGAGTTAAACTGCTGCTATTTTTTTTTTGTCAAAATGATGTGGATGCTTGAGCATCTGAGCATACATGCAAGCTACGCCACTGGTTTTTAATAATCAATCACAATAGTAATATAAACTTGATTATCATATATTAAAATTACAGGCTATGATGTACAATGTAGTATCAGTATAAAGCAATGTGCTGTATAAGACTCATGACATGAGGGTCAAAGGTCATTCTCAGAATCATTCAAAAATCTATCTCCCTACTTGCAAACTACGCTTTCATATAACTTATACTCAGAATCATCTCTTTTACACACATTTACATAATATAGGGATATACATGATATAGGGTTATACCTACCAAATAGGGCTTACTGTGTTCCATACAATTCATTCATCTCTCATTCTACTGAAAGTAAATAAAGTGCATTCTTACCTTATAAAGTGAATATACTAAATTCCATATGTCCAAAATACTGCAAATGACTATCAATGAAATATCATCATTCCAAACAATATAGAAATGGCACAAACTAAAGTAAATATAAATTCTCCATTTTTCTCAAAACAATACCCATTTCAAATCTGGGGGTATGTCCCAATTCACCAATGAGAACACAGATAATTTTGACCACAGAGAAATTCACCCGAGCTTTCTAACTAATGATATATAAATTGTACAGGCATTTGACAGGTAGAAACAGTTACCACTGTGCGGTCAAGCATAGCTGATTAATACTAAATACTCTAATGATTAAATAATACATAGATAAACTGATCAATAAGTATTAAGTAATAATGATAAACTATACAGAGAAGTGATTAAAATAATAAAATCAATGAAAATCGTCTACCACATACATCATTGTACATGAAAAGAGTGAGGTTTTTATTAATTCAATATATGACTTTATTGATTGAAGTATTTGATATTTCAAAAGAAACTCAAGATTTTTATCATCATGATCATTTCACAGATAATAATAGCATGATCAGTCATGCTATATACATATTTATGTGAGAGAGTTGATAGCATTGCTGTTTGATAGCAATCTAGAGGCTGAGCATGTAATTGTGTACTTGTGTTTGATGGTACATTTGTAATAGTGCTCTTAACTTATATTGCATTCTACATGTATCACAGATATATTTTTTTTACTGTCCTACTCTAAATTCAATCTCCAATGCCAACTTCAAGTTAAAAAAAATACTATATATTTTAAAGTCATATGAAACGAGTGAGTGGTGAAAAATAATTCTTGAACCAATGCATGTATACATCATAGACTTAGTCCTCTGTGCACGATTTTATCATTATTTTCGCAAATATATCATATAATCGTCAATTTTTTTTCTCTCTGTTTGTTCTGATTTAACAAATATGGCTGCTCATTAAATGCCGTGTTTTGAAGCCGAGTTTAACCGATTGTCACCTTATAGTAAACAAATCACAAAAAGCATGGGTATTGAGCACGTGTTTAACATGTATAATCAGATATTTGTTTATTTCAATCACAGATCCATGCGTATTGTGGTCACCAGATTGTTACGAGGAGGGATACGCTTGGGTCACTATGCAAACGTAAAAAATATCGGCGAATTGCTTCCTGGAAGCAAGCAATAAAAAATAAGTAAACTTTTTCTAAATGTGGACAAATTAAAGAATTTTCTTCAGAAAAGAGTATATGTACATCATGTACATAAGTTGTATAATGAAAACTATCCATTTAGTTATAAAACATATGCATATATTTTTTTAATTTGAGGTTTCTGATGACTTTAAATTAATTTTTGATTTTTTTAACAGGTAAATGAAAAGGGAAAATTAATTTTCTGCATGGTTGATAAAAATGTACAAGTATAGTTAGTAAAGAAGGATGAGAATTTAGAAATTATAACTGACCAGATTTAGTTGGTCAGTAAATAACGTTGAAGATGAGTAGTACTAGTTCTAACAATGTGCCATATCATATAGTGACAGAAAATATAACAGAACACACCACAGTATTGACAGAGCCTCATTCCACATCATCTAGTCATGTCTTAGCTTACGTTCTAGTTCCTGTAGGATCTGTGATCCTTGTTGCACTGTTAGCTCTCATTGTAAGTACTAGTCATTGTTATATACACCACTTTCACAGGTCATACAAAAACAAGAGGATGCTTTGGCTTAAAATACAACAGCATGGCCAAAAGAAAAACTAAGAATAGACAAACACCCATTACAAAACATTACACAGATAACTAAAAAATGAGGGACATGAATCCCATGAAAAATGTTTGTTTTTGGTTATAATTTACTTGGAGCAGTAAAATTTAAAGAATTGGTCTTTATGTTTGAATTTACATGAAGCAATAAAAATGTAGGAATTGGTGTTTGATTTGTTGCATTTGAATCTTTTTTTAAGTACAATGTATATTTCTGCATTATTATTTCAAAATACATGTATTCTCTTTTGAATTACAACTATTTTAACAAACAATTACAAATGAGACAACTTTGCTTAATTCAAAAATAAACAAATTGATTTTTTATATATTTCAGGCAGTTATAATTTTCAGGAAAAACAGGTATGTACATGATATATATGTTATCATATGAAGTCACAAAAACTTTTAAGAAAAAGAAACTACTAGTATTTAGTCTACAATAAAACTTTTGTATCTTATGTACTGTTCTGTGTGCAGCATGAACATGACAAAGGGACTAAAATGGGTAAAGTTTTTCATAAAATGAAGTCTCACTCTTCTTTGAATTTTTTTTTTTTCATTATGAATGCATTTTGTCTCCAAGGATCAAACTTGTGAAAAAATAATATGAGAATCTTTTATAAAGGTTACAGTTAGAAAGAATGTATACTAGAACTACAAACATACTTATATTAGTAATATGCTTCATGAAATTACGACCCAACAGTATTGAAAATACCTGCATTTCATAAGGCTGCTTTTGATTTTTAAATGATATTTAGGGTTGTCAAAGTCAGTATTTTTTTATACGACCGCAAATTTTGAAAAAATTTTCGTCGTATATTGCTATCACGTTGGCGTCATCGTCTGTGCGTCGTCGTCGTCGGCGTCCGAATACTTTTAGTTTTCGCACTCTAACTTTAGTAAAAGTGAATAGAAATCTATGAAATTTTAACACAAGGTATATGACCATAAAAGGAAGGTTGGTATTGATTTTGGGAGTTTTGGTCCCAACATTTTAGGAATTAGGGGCCAAAAAGGGCCCAAATACGCATTTTCTTGGTTTTCGCACTATAACTTTAGTTTAAGTTAGGTTTTCGCACTATAACTTTAGTTTAAGTTTATAGAAATCTATGAAATTTTGACACAAGGTTTATGACCACAAAAGAAAGGTTGGGATTGATTTTTGGAGTTTTGGTTTCAACAGTTTAGGAATTAGGGGCCAAAAAAGGGCCCAAATAAGCATTATTCTTGGTTTTCGCACAATAACTTTAGTTTAAGTAAATAGAAATCAATGAAATTTAAACACAATGTTTATGACCACAAAAGGAAGATTGGTATTGATTTTGGGAGTTAAGGTCCCAACAGTTTAGGAATTAGGGGCCAAAAAGGGACCCAAATAAGCATTTTTCTTGGTTTTCGCACCATAACGTTAGTATAAGTAAATAGAAATCTATGAAATTTAAACACAAGGTTTATGACCAAAAAAGGAAGGTTGGTATTGATTTTGGGAGTTTTTGTCCCAACAGTTTAGGAAAAAGGGGCCCAAAGGGTCCAAAATTAAACTTTGTTTGATTTCATCAAAATTGAATAATTGGGGTTCTTTGATATGCCGAATCTAACTGTGTATGTAGATTCTTAACTTTTGGTCATGTTTTCAATTTGGTCTACATTAAGGTCCAAAGGGTCCAAAATTAAACTTAGTTTGATTTTGACAAAAAATGAATCGGTTGGGTTCTTTGATATGTTGAATCTAAAAATGTACTTAGATTCTTGATTATTGGCCCAGTTTTCAAGTTGGTCCAAATCTGGGTCCAAAATTAAACTTTATTTGATTTCATCAAAAATTGAATAAATGGGGTTCTTTGATATGCCAAATCTAACTGTGTATGTAGATTCTTCCTTTTTGGTCCCGTTTTCAAATTGGCCTACATTAAGGTCCAAAGGGTCCATAATTAAACTAAGTTTGATTTTAACAAAAATTAAATTCTTGGGCCTCTTTGATATGCTGAATCTAAACATGTACTTAGATTTTTGATTATGGGCCCAGTTTTCAAGTTGGTCCAAATCAGGATCTAAAATTATTATATTAAGTATTGTGCAATAGCAAGTCTTTTCAATTGCACAGTATTTTGCAATGGCAAGAAATATCTAATTTCACAATATTGTGAAATAGCAATTTTTTTTTTTAATTAGAGTTATCTTTCTTTGTCCAGAATAGTAAGCAAGAAATATCTTATTGCAAGAATTTTTTTTAATTGGAGTTATCTTTCTTTGTCCAGAATCAACTTAAATCTTTGTTATATACAATATATATTCACTTTTTACTACCAACTGATAAATTTAAATAATCTTTACCATTCAGTGATAACAAGCATTTTTTTTTACATCTAAATATTTTATGATGTATTTAAATGAGTAGTTATTGTTGCAAACTCCATTAGAATATTTTAATTGAGATTAGTTTTGGAATAAGGGAAAGGGGGATGTGATTAAAAAATTGGGTTCAATTTTTCTCATTTGAAATTTCATAAATAAAAAGAAAATTTCTTCAAACATTTTTTGAGAGGATTAATATTCAACAGCATAGTGAATTGCTCTAAGAGAAAACAAAAATTTTAAGTTCATTAGAACACATTCATTCTGTGTCAGAAACCTATGCTGTGTCAACTATTTAATCACAATCCAAATTTAGAGCTGAATCCAGCTTGAATGTTGTGTCCATACTTGCCCCAACAGTTCAGGGTTCAACCTCTGCGGTCGTATAAAGCTACGCCCTGCGGAGCATCTGGTTCTATCATGTCTATAGTAAACTGTATTGGTAAACTGTATATAATATAAGGAGATGTGGTATGATGGGCAATGAGACAACTATCCACCAAAGTTCAAATAAAGTGAATGTAAGCAATTATAGTCAACTGACAGTACAGCCAACAACAAAAAGAATAACCTACACTGTATAGTGGGCTTTAAAAGGCCATGACATGAAAAATATAAATCAATTCAATTAAGACAACTAATGGCCTAATTTGTGCATAGTAATGTTGTTTGGAATTGTGACTGTTTAAGAGGGCTCGCAGGTATTAAAAAAAAATAGAATATAAGGATTTTGCTAATTTTTTTTATAAATGAACTTTATCATATACTTAATAATAAAATAAAATAGAAAAATGTTTAGTTTTAGTACAGCTTATAAAAAAAAAATTAAAAAAAATTGTTCACAGATGATTTAAAAAAGATATTTCAGTTTAGATGCAAAAAATGGCATTTTTGCACCCAAGGGAGATAATTTGGATTTTTTTCAATGATTTAAACATTTTAAGATTCATCTGGGACCAAAAAGAATCGATATTTTGGTTAATTTTTTGTACCATATCATAAAGTTACAACTAATAGCGTAATAAATAAACTTTGTAACGAAAAAGGATATGTTTTAATTTTTGCTCAAATGTTTGTACCATCGAACCTCCTTTTAAAGACTTTTACATGAGCCTAAAATTATAAGTAGCAAAAAAACACATTTGGCTTTTACACAGTTATACTACAATGTATTCATATGTACATGTATATACTATTAATAACATTGGATAAATGCCAATAAGGCAACTACAATGTATTAAAATAAACAATTAAACCATATTAATAGAAATAATTGTCTTAAAATATTAACAGTATGTAATTGCACCCATAAATACTAAACATGATGGGAAATGGTAATCCTGAACACCCACCTCTGTGTTAGAAGAGGAATGCTGACATTTAGATATACATTCTTGTATCATAATTTTCTGCCAATGAAACATACATTTATACCTTGGTTTAAATTGTTTACATCAGAATTGACAGTAATATTAACTTTTGTAGAATGGACAAGTTGAGACACCATTTAATGCCTATGTATAGTTTTGACCCCAATGAAGATGCTGACTGGGAATCAGAACTGTTAGAAGATCAGGATAATGAACAGCGTTTAGCACTAAGGATAGAGGTAAGATCAAATCAGGAGTTTACATGATAGAATAATTTACTTTAAAATCTTGTCTGACTTAAGGTGGTAAGGGTGTCTTAGACATAGAACCTAAAGTTAGCAAAATTTGATGCAGGAATGCAGATAACTAATGAGAATTTGCATTCAAAAGAACAAATTTATAAGATTACAACATATAAATTTTAAGTCTAGATTATTTTTGCTTTATTGTTTATGTTTTTACATTGACATTTTAAGGGGATATAACTCTGAAATAGTGCATTTTCTGAAGGAATCTACATGGAATTTTACTATTTTGTATTTTAGGCAGAAAAAATGCACTGTGACCCTATCATGCCTTTTTTTTTTTTTTTTTTTTTTAATTCTCAAAGCATTTTCTAAAAGCTATCATCTCGTATTTTATTTTACAATTCTTTCATTTAGTTTAGCTTCTAATCACATAATGATGTTTTTTTTTCTCCAGTACATAGATATAGGAAGATGTGGTGTGAGTGCCAATGCGACAACTCTCCTTCCAAATAACAATTTATAAAAGTAAACCATTATAGGCCAGGGATCTCCATGGATGAAAATTGAACGATGGAGGAACTTTCACATTACAAACCCGGGCGTGTCTACGCTGTACAGTGTAGCGCGATCGGAAGTATTTTATCCCTCTATACAAGGAATGGTGAACATGCTCAATCATTGTTTATTTAAATTATATTTATTTGAATTTTCATTATAGAATTAGAAGTATCAATATTTTCATTTATTGCCGTTTTTAACAATTCAAATGACAAGTCTTCATGGTCCCCCTATAGTCGAGAATGACCAAAAGCATGTAGATTTCTTGTATTTTTGGTAATTGTTATGGGGGTTAAAAATCAAATGATGTGGAGCTTATTTTTCATGGACAGTTGTCAAATTCAGAACCCATTACCGGTATGGATGATTTTGCAGCAACAACAAAACGATTCGTACGGGTTATGTAAAAGGTTAAAGAGATTTGTAAAGCAAATATTGACAAATGAAAACGTTTTAATGACTTTATCTGTCAAATTGATGCTGTGCAACATGCATCTTTCGAGTCTGAATAGAAACCGGAAATGCGGATGTATCAATTTGATTGTAATATACGAAATGAATTCGGAATTACGATACGATATTTCTTTACAGGAAATATTTAAGTTTTTACTTTTAAACTTTTTAAGTAATTCTAAATTATCGTTACAGCAGTATTCAAGTTATTTGCAATGAAATAATATTTACTGTTTTGCGTCTTATTTTGTACTTCTGAAAAAAGGGGGACGCTGATTGCGTAAGTCAAAATAAAGCACGTGTTCGACTTGTTAAACTGTTTTCTTTGTAACTGGATGATTAATTTTTTTATTTAATCTAAATTATCATAATCATTTGCTAAAACTTAGTTGATTAATTCGGCAAATGGTTCGTCTATCCTCAGATAGTATTCTCCTGTGTGGTTTGTTGATCTACCTGTACAAGCTCAGGTACAAGTGATTAGCGATCTTAATCCGGATATCCCTCAGGCGTTAGAACTGTATTGGATTATAACATAAAAAGCCTAAGGGTTATGCAATTACATGCATTTGATTATAATTGATAAAAAAAAAATGGCGTCGGGGCTGCAAAAAACGATGAAGTTTTTAACGATGGCGGAAGACAATTTAACGATGGCGCAAGACAATTTAACGATGGCGCAAGTCATTTGACGATGGCGCAAGACATTTGAACGATGGCGGGGCGCCATCGTTAAACAGTAAACCATTATAGGTCAATGTATAGCCTTCAACACGGAGCCATGGCTCACACTGAACAAAAAACTATAAAGGGCCCCAAAATTACTAGTGTAAAACTATTGAAACGGGAAAACTAACGGTCTAATCTATATAAAAAAACGAGAAATGAGAAACATGTATAAATTACATAAACAAACGACAACTACTGTACATCAGATTCCTGACTTAGGACAGGTGCAAACATTTGCAGCGGGAATAATTGTTTTAATGTTACCAAACCTTCTCCCTTTTTTAGCTCACCTGGCCCAAAGGGCCAAGTGAGCTTTTCTCAGCACTTGGCGTCCGGCGTCCGTCGTCCGTCGTCTGTCGTCCGTCGTCCGTCGTCGTCTGGCGTCGTTAACTTTTACAAAAATCTTCTCCTCTGAAACTACTGGGCCAAATTTAACCAAACTTGGCCACAATCATCATTGGGGTATCTAGTTTAAAAAATGTGTCTGGTGACCCGGTCAACCAACCAAGATGGCCGCCATGGCTAAAAATAGAACATAGGGGTAAAATGCAGTTTTTGGCTTATAACTCAAAAACCAAAGCATTTAGAGCAAATCTGACATGGGGTAAAATTGTTCATCAGGTCAAGATCTATCTGCCCTGAAATTTTCAGATGAATCGGACAACCCGTTGTTGGGTTGCTGCCCCTGAATTGGTAATTTTAAGGAAATTTTGCTGTTTTTGGTTATTATCTTGAATATTATTATAGATAGAGATAAACTGTAAACAGCAATAATGTTCAGCAAAGTAAGATTTACAAATAAGTCAACCTGACCCAAATGGTCAGTTGACCCCTTTAGGAGTTATTGCCCTTTATAGTCAATTTTTAACCATTTTTCGTAAATCTTAGTTATCTTTTAGAAAAATCTTCTCCTCTGAAACTACTGGGCCAAATTAAACCAAACTTGGCCACAATCATCATTGGGGTATCTAGTTTAAAAAATGTGTCCGGTGACCCGGCCAACTAACCAAGATGGCCACCACGGCTAAAAATAGAACATAGGGGTAAAATGCAGTTTTTGGCTTATAACTCAAAAACTAAAGCATTTAGAGCAAATCTGACATGGGGGTAAAATTGTTTATAGGGTCAAGATCTATCTGCCCTGAAATTTTCAGATGAATCGGACAACCTGATGTTGGGTTGCTGCCCCTGAATTGGTAATTTTAAGGAAATTTTGCTGTTCTTGGTTATTATCTTGAACATTATTATAGATAGAGATAAACTGTAAACAGCAATAATGTTAAGCAAAGTAAGATTAACAAATAAGTCTACATGACCGAAATGGTCAGTTGACCCCTTTAGGAGTTATTGCCCTTTATAGTCAATTTTTAACCATTTTTCGTAAATCTTAGTAATCTTTTACAAAAATCTTCTCCTCTGAAACTACTGGGCTAGTTTAAAAAATGTGTTCGATGACCCTGTCTGCCAACCAAGATGGCAGACATGACTAATAATAGTACATAGGGTAAAATGCAGTTTTTGGCTAAAATCTCAGAAACTAAAGCATTTAAAGCAAATCTGACAAGGATAAATTTGTTTGATAGGTCAAAGTCTATCTGCCCTGAAATTTTCAGACCAATCAGGCAACCCATTGTTTGGTTGCCGCCCCGGAATTGGTAATTTTCAGAGAATTTTAGAGTTTTGGTTATTATCTTGAATTTTATTATAGATGTGGATATAGCCAAAATTTTCAATTGACCCTCTAAGGGAGTTACTGCCCTTCATAGTCAATTTTAACAATTGATTTGTATTTTTTGTAAACTTTTACCAAATGCTTCTTCTCTGAAACTGCAGTAGTCCCGAAAAAGGTCCTGCCCCCCCCTCACTAATGAACATAAACTTAAAACAAACATTTATTCATAATGATAGCGTTCCTTTGTTTCATAATTTTGGTTTCTTTTCAACAGATTCCAAAGTTTGAATGTCAAGTTTGAATTCCAATAATTTATACAGACTTCATCCCCTTTTACAGGTAATGTGTGCCTCATATTATTGTTTAAAACTATAGAAAAACAGACACTTTGAGAGCTAAATTAATCAAAAACACCAGATCTTAGAATTGATTTATATTGTTTAAAATATAAATTAACTATTAAAAGATGTTTTTTTCATTAAAAAAATATAGTTCTTCATTTAATATATATATATATTAGAAGTTTAGGATTTTTTTTTTTAATGTGATCGTGTCCCTTGTTCTCATTTCCTAGAACAATGTAGAATAAACCTACTTTAAAGTATTGGTTTTGAATTAATATTTAAGAAATTTATAAAACTAAAAGTAAAAATATTACTTGTTACAAGAATAAAGACCATGTTTTCAGTGTCATGAGTTTCAGTCATCATATTTGTTGGACTTTGTTGTTTAAAAGTTTTTTGTGGTAATAAGATATAGCAAACAGGAAGTCATCGTCAGAATACTTCCTTTTTTGGTGGGAATCTTGAAGGTACAGTAGCTATGAAATAGAAGAGTTTGCTCAAGTTTAAGACTATAATTGGGACACACAAACTGCTTATAATATAGATGAATAGAATCAATATAGTTATAAGAAAAATCTGATTAGCCTGCTAGCATTCTAAATTTAGAATGTAAATAAGCCCAAAATAAAAATGACCATGAAAGGGAAGAAAACATTATTTTGCTGTTAATATTTATTTAACTGTGTTTTCATACACCTAATTTATCTAATTTGCAAACACTTTTACTCTCAATGTTTTGCATGCATGTTCTCAACAATGATCAATGATGATGTCAAGAAAACATTCTTGTTAAAGAGAAGGATGAAGCTAGAAACAAGTTTTCAATGGAAATATTAAATTCATTAAAATTTTTTAAACCATATGTGTTTTGTTTGTTGGAATGAGTACTGATATACTTTATTTGTAGTTCTATAGAATAAAAATTGAAACATTTGTTATTGATTAAATCAGGAACATTTTTGTCGAGCCTTCGACTTTAGTCGAAAAAGCGAGACTAAGCGATCCTACATTCCGTCGTCGGCGGCGTCAACAAATATTCACTCTGTGGTTAAAGTTTTTGAAAATTTAATAACTTTCTTAAACTATACTGGATTTCTACCAAACTTGGACAGAAGCTTGTTTATGATATAAGATACTATCCAGAAGTAAATTTTGTAAAAATAAAATTCTATTTTTTTCTGTTTTTTACTTATAAATGGACTTAGTTTTTCTGCGGGGAAACATTACATTTACTCTGTGGTTAAAAACGGGGAAACATTACATTTACTCTGTGGTTAAAGTTTTTAAAATTTGAATATCTTTCTTAAACTATACTGGATTTCTACCAAACTTGAAAAGAAGCTTGTTTATGATCATAAGATAGTATCCAGAAGTAAAGTTTGCAAAAATAAAATTCCATTTTTTCTGTTTTTTACTTATAAATGGACTTAGTTTTTCTACGGAGAAACTACATTCACTCTGTGGTTAAAGTTTTTAAATTTTAATAGCTTTCTTTAACTATTCTGGGTTTGTATTTGACTATGTAAAAATAGGATCTATTAGTGATAGATCAATGAAATAATGTACAAAATGGATTGCTATCAGTTCATATCAGTTTCATGACTAAGATATGAGGCCCTGCCCCTTTGGTCATGGTCATGGTCCAGTGACTTTGTAAGAAGTAGCAATTTTTATGACCCAGCAACAAAGTTGTCCGGGCCATATATATTTACCTTGTTCGCCATTCCATCATTCCGCAACAAACCTTTCATACATACTTTTTATCGTAACACCTTCAAATAATGGGCTGATATTTGGTATATGAGTTAATCATGATGAGTTACAGATCAAATTATGATTTGTTCTACTTCGCTATTTTTTTTTTGCAGAAATTAAGGCCTTTCATGGACTTTGATAAATTGTTTAAAATTACAGTTACTGTAAATTCAGAAATTATTGCGTGCATTAATTATTGCGATTTTGTCATTTTACACTTGAATGCGATTTTAATTTTTACAATTTTGAGAAAAGTCATGCTTAATTCAGTTAAAATATTACAAAATGCGAGTTTGAATTAATGCGTTTACAACTCAGTCGCATTATTCGCAATAATAAAAACCTCGCAATAATTTCTGAATTTACAGTATACAGACTTTATTTTCTAAATGCCTCCAGATATTGGGCTAAATTTTGGTATGTGAGTTAATCATGATGAGTTACAGATCAAATTTTAGCTTTTATTTCACTCTCCTGATGTTTGTCGTAATTACAGGCTTTTGACTTCGATAAATTTTTGAAGATCTTATACAGCCTTTTTTGTAAACGCCTGTAGATATTAGGCTATTTTTTGGTATAATCAGTTACAGCACAAGTTTAAGTTCCAGTCTGCTAATTTTTGCCTAAATTAAGGGTTAAAGACTTTAAAAATTGTTGAAAATCAGTCATACAGACTTTTTTCTTATCACTTTCAGATATTGGGCTGATTTTATGCCCCACCCATGACAGTAGAGGGGCATTATGTTTTCTGGTCTGTCCGTCCGTCTGTTCGTCCGTCCGCTCATTCTGCTTCAGGTTAAAGTTTTTGGTCAAGGTAGTTTTTGATGAAGCTGAAGTTCAATCAACTTGAAACTTAGTTCACTTGTTGCTTATGATATGATCTTTCTAATTTTAGAATCAAATTAGACTTTTGACCCCAATTTTACAGTCCACTGAACATGGAAAAGGAAAGTAGGAATTTCAGGTTAAAGTTTTTGGTCAAGGTAGTTTTTGATGAAGTTGAAGTCCAAGTAACTTGAAACTTAGTACACATGTTCCCTTTGGTATGATCTTTCTAATTTTAATGCCATATTGGATTTTTACCCATTTTCACAGTCCATTGAACATGGAAAATGATAGTGCGAGTGGGGCATCCATGTACTTTGGACACATTCTTGTTATTAGGTAACTTAACCATTGTGTGTAACAAATCAAGTTTAAATTTTTTTAAGCTTTACTTATTTTTGCTGAAATTACAGGCTTTGGAATTTATAAATTGTTGAAAATTACAGTTATACCTACTTTTTTTCTTAACTCCTTTAGATATTGGGGTGATTTTTGGTATGTTACTTAACGTGATGAGTAACAGATCAAGTTAAAGTTTTGTTCCACTCTGCCAAGTTTTGATGAAAATTAAGAGTTAAAGACTTTGAAAATTGTTGAAAATCACAGTTATATAGATTATATTTCTACACGCCTTAAGATTTGACCAGATTTTTGATATGCGAGACCACCATCATGTTTGAGTCCACAAATGATGTTGAAATTGCAGATTTTTCAACTTTTTAAGACAGGGCCATTCATGAAGTTCAGACATATCTAGTCAATTGTTAAGTTTTCTACATAAGTCAGTTTGATAAGAACTACATGCGATAGATCAATGATATTTTGTATGAAGATGCAATACTATTATAACATATCAATTTGATGACTATTTTGTGGCCTTGTGCCCAACAACATGGTCCAGTGACTTTGAATTAATTAGTATTTTTTAAATTATTCAATGGTAAGTTTTCTTCATAACTTCAATTGAAATTATAATATTTACAAGCACAAAACTGTTTTTAACACGGATTTGTATTGACTGATTTCAAAAGTCAAAGTTCAAACTTCTATTCACATACATATGAATGAAGTAAACATGTATTGTTATATAACTTATATAAGGTTAAAACTAAATTTACTCTTAATGAACATTAATGCATTAATGAAATCACCTTATTTACTTGAAACTCTTGTTTACTTAATTTTTGGAAGTCTGTTATGATATTATTTTATTCCAATACATGAAGCATATCATGCTGAGTTCACACGTAATTCAAAATAAGTTCAATTGGCATTCAAAACATTTTGCGTCCTAACGTCCTTTCTCATTTAAATTGCAATATGGGTCAAATTTGCTTACTGGGTTAAGGACGTTATCTTTTAATTCGTATTTACAAAAAGGTATTTCTAATGTGAATAGGATAATTCATATTAAAAAAGAAGTGTGTGAATGCGATTAGCGAATTCGATTCGAATTGAATGTACGTGTGAATGAAGCATCAGTATTCTAGATACATCTATAGGTGTATTTTTAGTATGTCTAAACAAGTGACAACTCTATAACAGAAAATACATATTATATTCATGATGTATTTAAAGTTACTAATCGTATTACCTTTCATTATGCAATTGTTCATCTAGCCTTTCTTTTATCGCATTATGCATTTGTAACATTTCCCCCTCGTTATTGCATGTACATTACTTCATATGTATTTACAGATTTTTAAAGATGCCAAGAAGAAAAAATTGGAGAGCAGCAGAGGCTAAACGTGGTGTAAAAAACCCAATGAAAAAGACACTGACGGACTTGACTGGGGATACTGGCCCCATAAACAGTACTAGAATTGACCTTGACCTGGGTGATACTGGCACCCTCAACAACAGTATCTCAAATAACATGGGGGATACTGACCTCCACACAAATATAAACAACAGTAATTCAAATAATATGGGGGATACTGACCTCCACACAAATATAAACAACAGTAACTTGAAACTACTTGAAAAATCTGAATTGAATAAACTTGAAATTTCTGAACTGAATATACTTGAAATATTTGAATTGAATGAACTTGAAATATCTGAATTAGATAAACTTGAACTATCTGAGTTGAATCAAAACAGTAACAATAACTGTGCAAAAGAATTGAATCAAAACAGTAACAATAACTGTGCAAAAGAATTAAATCAAAACAGTTACAATAACTGTGCAAAAGAAACTTGTCTTATACAAACAGATTTTCTGTCACATGAATCAAACAATAATAATGCAAAAACAGATTATCATAGTAATATCCAAACTGATCTGTTGCAAAACCAAAATGAACAATATGAAAATAATTCAGAAGAAGATCTATCAAAACATGTCAATTCTTTTAATGCAAACTTTCTTAAATTTGGAACTTTTGACCAGTATGCCACAAAATTTGCTGATCAAAGCAGGGGAAACCAATGTACATGTAATTGCTTAGTTTTCTTATCACTTTCTTCTTTAAATTTTGATTCAAACACACTGAACCTGGATTACATTTTAAATAAAGGAGATGAAATTTACAGGAAGCATGTTCAAGAATTAACAACACAGGGATTATTTAAAAATATGCTTTTGAATTTTGATGAAATTCCTGTCAAAATTGAAATTCCTGAAGGGATTTTTATAATTAACAAACAAAATATTCTGTTTGGTATAGCTTTACAGTACCAAGAGTTGACTGGATTTCTCTCATTACAAGAAGCAATTCAAAATTGTATTAAGCAGTCAAACAAATTTCTTATAATGATTGGAGCCATATGTTCGGCAGTTTATTATTATAATAATATATACTATTTTTTTGACACTCATTCTCATTCGGAATGTACACTGAATAATCCATTAGATTCCTCTGGCAAAAGTATTTTGATTGGATTTACTGACTTACATGACCTCCTCAGCTACTTGTATGCTTTTTACACAAGTTTACAAATTGATTTAGACTCGCAATTTGAAATTTTACCTGTATGTATCAGTAGTATAAATACTGACAAAGATGTGACTAACCAGATTAACAATTATTTCAATGATCAGAAACTAAGGAACACAAAACAAACAAAAAAGTCTATCCAGTATACAAAGGTACCAAAATTTGTATATATGAAAAACTACATGCAAAATAGAAGAAAAAATAAAAAATTCAAGGAAAAAGAATTAAATGCAAAAAGATATTCAAGAAAGGATACAAATTATAGGATGACTGAAACAAATAGAAAAAAATTCGGAGAGAAAATTCCTATGTAAGACAGATAGATAGACAAAGGCAACTTGCTGCTAAAAGAGAGGCTAGAAAGAATGAAGATTTTAATAAAAAAGAACTTGCTGCCAAAAGAGAAGTGAGAAAGGATACAAATTATAGAAAGACTGAAGCAGATAGAAAGAAGTCTCAAAGAGATAATTCTGATAAAAGACAAATAGAAAGACAAAGAGAACTTGCTGCTAAAAGAGAAGTAAGAATGGATACAAATTATAGAAAGACTGAAGCAGATAGAAAGAAGTCTCAAAGAGATAATTCTGATAAAAGACAAATAGAAAGACAAAGAGAACTTGCTGCTAAAAGAGAAGTAAGAATGGATACAAATTATAGAAAGACTGAAGCAAATAGAAAGAAGTCTCAGAGAGAAAATTCAGATGTAAGACAGGTAGAAAGACAAAGAGATCTTGCTGCTAAAAGAGAACTTAGAAAGAAAGAAAATTATAGAAGAGCTGAAGCAGACATTAAGAAGTCTCAAAGAGACAATTCTGATAAAAGACAAATAGAGAGACAAAGAGAAATTGCTGCTAAAAGAGAAGCTAGAAAGGATGATGTTTTCAAAAGAAATGAAACAGAAAAGAAAAAAATTTCCAGACAAGATGAAGACTACAGAAAACATGAGTCGGAACGGGACTACCACAGAAAAAAAGAATATAGGTCACATCCAGAAAATTTAGAAAATGAGCGTTTGAAGAAACAGAGTTCTAGACAGAACAAACTAGATATAGACAGATGTTATGATAAAACAGTTAAAAGTACTAAAAGAAAAAACATTGATTTCACAGATCATGAAAAAAACCTAAAAAAGAAAAGAGTTCAAGGTATAACCCTTGATGCTTGCATAAGAAATTTTAAAACAAAAATTAATGATGGTCCTACATATATATGTACTTCATGTGAACAAACTTGGTTTTGTGATTCTGTAGTTAATTCTAAAACTGTCAAAATGACCACTCCTGCTAACATGTCAGATTGCTTTACTAATTTTAAATCTGTACAAGGCATAGAATGGATATGTCATACTTGTCTCAATGCAATTAAAAAACAAAGAATTCCTCGATTTTCAATAGCCAATAAAATGGGATTTCCCCAAAGACCAAAAGAACTAAATTTGTATCCTTTAGAAGAGAGACTGTTATCATTAAGAATTCCTTTTATGCAGATTCGACAGTTGCCAAGAGGTGGACAGTTATCAGTTAAAGGCAATGTTGTAAATGTGCCTGTTGAAGTTCAACCTACAATAAATTCACTTCCACATACATTAGAGAAATCAGGTACAATATCAGTTAAATTGAAGAAAAAGCTGGAATTCAAAAAGTGTGATTTCAGTGAAAATGTAAGACCATTTGCTGTCATTTGTGCATTACATTATTTGATGAGAACAAGTGACTTATACAAGTCTTCTGGAATAGAAATAAATGAGGATTGGATTACAGAAATTGCCAAAATAAATGAAGAAACACATGAAAATGAAAACAATAGTACAGAACAAGAGGATAACCAAGATCAGAATGATTCAGATGATGACTCCGATCATTTCAGTGAAGTAGATGAAAATGAAACGCATGTTGGAAACACAGATACACTGTTAGATCACATTCCAGACGACAATCCACTATGTGATACAGGTTTAACTTTTGCTCCTGGTGAAGGTCAACGACCAATTAGTCTCTACAGTGATCCTGATGCAGAGTACTTATCTTTTCCAACTATATTTTGTGGTCAAAGAAGGCCAGATAACAAAGACAGATCTGTCTCTGTTCACTATACTGATATTGTCAAATGGGAACTAAGGTCCATGGATAGGAGAGTAGCACAGTCTGTACCAAATATATTTTTCAAGTTAAAGAAAATTCAGTTAAAAAACATAAGTGATAAGGTCAATCTTGCTCTAAGAAGGTGTCAATCAGAAGGGAAAAAATGGACAGCAAAAGATGTACTGAATCCTAACACTGTAAACGATCTTGTAAGATTAGATGAAGGTTATTATATCTTTAGAAGTTTAAGAAATTCTCCAGTATACCTTGAAAAGAGGAAGAAAGATTTGTTTGCGATGATCAGACAGTTGGGTCTTCCAACATGGTTTGGCTCTCTTTCATCTGCAGATACTAATTGGAAAGATTTGTTACGAATTCTTGGCAAATTAAATGATGGCAAAGAATATACTGACAATGAGTTGGAAGAAATGGATTGGCATCAGAAATCAAAACTTGTTCAGAAAGACCCTGTGACATGCTCTAGATATTTTGATTATCGTGTCCAACAGTTTATTAACTTGGTGTTGAAAAGTTATCATGATCCTATCGGAAAATTGACAGATTTTTTTTATAGAGTTGAATTTCAACAGAGAGGTTCACCACATATTCATATCTTGATCTGGATTGAAAATGCACCAGTATATGAAACCGATTCAAATGAAGATGTTGTAGCATTTATTGATAAATATGTCTCCTGTTCATTTTTAGAAAATGACAGTTTAGTCAATTTGCAGGTTCATAAACATTCAAAAACATGCAGAAAAAAAGGTCACCCAATTTGTCGTTTTGGTTTCCCCCTACCACCTATGAAAGCAACAGTAATCTTAGAGCCTTTGAAAGAAAATGATGACATAGAAAAGTACAAAGCTATATATAAAGAAATACAAAACGAAATTAATACACTACACACTTCTGAAAATATAGACCAGATGACATATGACATGTTTTTAGATGATGTGTTACAAATGGATGATGAAAATTACATTAAGGCCATAAGAAGCAACTTGAGTGGTCCAAAAGTTTTTCTCAAACGAAAACCATCTGAAGTCCGTGTTAATGGTTACATGAAAACTGTGTTGATAGCCTGGCAAGCAAATCATGATTTACAGTTTGTTTTAGATGCATTTGCATGTGCAGTGTATATTGTTTCATATATAAGCAAGTCACAAAAAGGTATGAGTGCATTACTAGACCAAGCAGCAAAAGAAGCACGACAGGGAAATTTAGACTTGAAGCATCAAGTAAGGCACATTGGGAATTACTTTTCAAATTCTGTTGAAACAAGCGCACAAGAAGCAACCTACTTAACACTACAGATGCCTTTAACAAAAGCTACAAGACAAGTTGTATTCATTAATACATCTCCACGAGAGAAAAGAACTTTCCTCCTAAAACAATCATCAGCCTTAGAAAAACTAGGCCCAGACTCTACTGAAATAGAATCAGACAATGATATTAAAAGATACTCACGAAGACCAAAAGTACTGGAGAACTGGTGTCTAGCAGACTATGTATCTCAGCTTGAATTGCAGTATCCTAAAGCTTCAGAGTCCTCAGATGATCATGAAACAGAACAGCAAGATCATGAATCTGAAAGTGAAAATGAAGATATTATAGAAGAAATCAGTAACAAAATTGACATAACCCTGAAGAATGGTGTTCGAATATATCAAAGAAAAACACCTAAGGTTATAAGATATGTTAAATACAGTTACAAGACTGACTCTGAAAACTTCTACAGAGAACGCTTAATGTTATTTTATCCATGGAGAAATGAACTTTCAGATTTGCAATGCGGACATGAAACATTCGAAAAAATGTACTTGACTGTTGCAAGACTATTAGAAAAAAAAGCTAAGCAATATGAAGGAAAAGTGATAGATCTAGAGAAAGCTATAGAAGAGGCAGAAAACGATTGTAATGAGAATGATCAAATAGCACCTGCCACACAGCAAGTAGAAATGGAAGACGCTGAAATAGGCCCAACAGAATCTGAACAGTATGTTCATTTCAATCCAGAAAGACCAACAGAACATAGACTGTATGATATGTCCCGTGAAGTGGGAATAGAAGCAAGAACAGTAGAATTGACAAATCATGCCAACAGAATAAGTGAGAGTGATTATTTTGCATTGATAAGATCCTTGAATAAAAAACAGTGGGAATTTTTCCAACATATTGTCACATGGGTTAAAACAAAACATGAACCATTTTATACATTTTTGACAGGTGGAGCAGGATGTGGAAAATCTGTAGTTGTCAGAACAATATTTCAAGCTTTACACAGACACTTATGTTCTATTGAAGGTGAGGACCCTGATGATATTAGAATTCTTCTTTGTGCCCCTACTGGAAAGGCAGCATACAATATAAATGGTCTGACCATTCACAATGCTTTCCAGATACAACCAAATAAAGGACTTGACCAGTCATTGTCATGCGATGTTCTCAATACACTCAGAATGAAATACAGAAATTTGTCTCTGATTTTGATTGATGAAATTTCAATGGTTGGAAACAAAATGTTCTCTTTACTGGAGAGAAGGCTGAAAAAAATCAAGGGAAGCAACTGTTCATTTGGTGGTGTGAGTATCATAGCTATTGGTGACTTTTTCCAACTCCAACCTGTATTTGACAGCTGGATTTTCAATGATCTAAGCAAAGGATTAACAGCATTAGCTCCTAATTACTGGAAATTATTATTTTCTTTTCATGAACTTACCGAAATAATGAGACAAAAGGATGATTTAGAATTTGCTCTATTACTAAATAGGTTGAGACAAAATCAGATGACTGAAAATGATTTTGCCGTTTTAAGTACCAGAACTGTTTCAATCAGTGATCCAACATACAGATCTAATGCAACTCATTTGTTTGTTGAAAATGCTTTAGTGGATAATTTTAATTTGCAATACATATCTAAATTAGGCTCACAAAAGGTTAAAGTTAAAGCAGTTGACACAGTTTGTGGGGATTTACCAGCATCTGTAAAAACAAAATTACTTAGTTCTTTACCAGAAAAACAGTCTGATACAGCCAATCTTGCAACAGAAGTAGTATTAGCAATTGGGATGAAATATGATCTTACAGCTAATATTGAAGTCACTGATGGTCTTACAAATGGTTCAACTTGTGAACTTAAATTAATTGAGTGCAAAACTACATCTTTAAGACCAAGTATCATATGGGTTAAGTTTGAAGATGCCAGAATTGGTGCTAACAATAGAAGAAAATATTCACACTTGTACGGAAAAGATGTTGAAAAAATATGGACTCCAATGTTTGACATTAAAAGGTCATTTACTTATAAATATAAGACTTTTGAAAGAATTCAGTTTCCTCTTCGCCCAGCAGCCGGAAAAAACGATTCATAAATCGCAAGGAGATACATTACATGAGGTTGTTGTTAGTCTGAAATCAAAACGTAAAGGGAAAATACCACATATTCACTATGTTGCGTTAAGCAGAGTAACATCTTTAACTGGATTACAGATATTAGATCTCAATCAAGAAGCAATAGCTGTAGCAGATTGTGTTCGACAAGAATTACACAGACTTAGGACAGATGCAACTCTACAGTTGTGCTTCAAGCCATTGTACAACGTATCAAGTAACTATTTTAAAGTAGTTTTTAACAACTCAAGGTCATTGCATGCTCACTTTAATGATCTTATATCAGACCCTAACATCTTGGATGCTGATGTAATTGGTATTGCTGAATCAAGACTTATTTCAACAGATGAAAATGATCATTTTCATGTACCTGGTTTTGAAACACCAGTTCGATTAGACCAAAAGCAAACAAACTTTAATACAAGACCACCTCATGGATTGGTATTATATTATCGAAATGATTGTATACTTCACAATACAGTTACTTTCTCAACTCCATCTTTAGAGTTTGTTATAGCAGACATTATATCACCCAGCAAAGGTCTTTTTCAGGTTGTCTTTGTTTACAAAGCCCCAAACTGCAAATTGCAACAACTAAAAGATACTTTCCTTGCAAACCTTCTTCCTGATGTGTATTTAAGACATCCAAAAATTATCATAATGGGAGACTTTAATATTGATTTAAACACTGGGAACACTTCTTTTTTAAAGTTCATGAGAGATTCATTTTGCTGTTCACAAATTGTGTCTAAACCTACTACATCTTATGGTACATTGTTGGACTTAATTTTCCTAAATTTTGATAGTAAGGTAAATTTTGAAACAGATGTTCTTGATTCCTATTGGTCAGATCATAAAGTTATATATGTAGCCATTGAAACACAATGATTCAGTGTATTGATGATTTTATATTCTGAAACCAGCTTTGTTTGAAACAATGAAAAATAAACCCGCTCAAAAACATGACACATTTGCGGTTGCTGAAAATGCAACCTCAAATGTACAGGAGTGGTTTAAAAGGAAAATGGGTTTCCACTCCAACAGATTTGCCTTTTCATAAGTAGGAATAGAAATGAGTTGTGTTCAAGACTCCTGATATCCAGTTTTATCTGTATAGAAGAAAGCTTCTTTACAGCTTTCTTCTTTATAGGTACACTGGATTAAAGGTAGCAGAGGTAAAGAAATTTGAAACTGTGTTGCTTTAACTTCCATTAAGCAGAAAGGCCCTTGGTGATTGGTCAACCATTTTGCTATGGAAGAAAAGTAGAATTCCATTCATTTCAAGTCAGAAATGATTGGAGACATCAAATTTTAGAACCTCTACTACCTGAATGCTTATTGTATCAGTGGAGAGTTGTGTGCACTTTGCATGTTAATACTCCTGATATTTACTTGTTATAAATGTATATATATATATATATAATTCTTGAAATATTTGTTTTTGAATACAATCAAAAGCCATTGCTTTAATATAGATGTAAAAAGGGAGTTTTGAAGACCACAAGTTCCATGCCTCATTTCTCTTCCTACAAAATTATTTAAGTTAACTGGCTGTTTGATGAACTATGATTAAATAATCAAAATGTTGATGAATGTTGAAATCCTTGCTGTTCTGTACATATATTCATTGTAATTTTTCATATAGATAACTTGATACAATTTACAATACTTTTGTTCACTATATATATATATGATATACTAAACATTTATTATGATTAAGTATGCACAGTTTACTTTTTGTAATGCCAAATTAATCTATATTTATCTCATCCAATATTCATTTATAAAACAGAAACTAATGAACAATTCAAGTAAACATTTGCTTCATAGAGAAGAAATTTGTAAACATTTCCTTAATAGGGAAAAAATTTGTAACATTTGCCTATTAGAGAAGAATTTGTGAACATTTGCTTAATAGAGCAGAAATTAATGACATTTGCCTATTAGAGAAGAATTTGTGAACATTTGCTTAATAGAGCAGAAATTAGTGACATTTGCTAGAGCAGAAATTAGTGACATTTGCCTATTAGAGAAGAATTTGTGAACATTTGCTTAATAGAGCAGAAATTAGTGACATTTGCTTAATAGAGCAGAAATTTGTGAACATTTGCTTAATAGAGCAGAAATTTGTGAACATTTGCTTAATAGAGCAGAAATTTGTGAACATTTGCTTAATAGAGCAGAAATTTATGAACATTTGCTTAATAGAGCAGAAATTTGAGAATATTTAATGACTGGTTTATAATAAGCCAATGAAAGTAAATTCAGTAAACTAACTGCTGAAGAAAATAAGAATTATATATAGATTGTTTCATTTGTTGTTATATTAACATCATACAACAATTAATAAATGTATGGAGTAAACTCTTGAATCTTGCATTAAAGCAAATCCACCAGAACTGATATGAATTAACTTTAACACAGAGATACTATGGACTGTAACTCAGTATACCATGAATAGAAAAGAAACAAATATGACAATTACTTTGACAGATAGTTGTTAAATGCTCAAAAGGAAATAAATTATATATAGAATCTAGTCTCTTAAGTTGGAAAAAACTGTTGATTATTCTTCTGGACAAGCCTTTACAAATTCACTTCAAGTCATTTGAAGGTCAAGTTATGGAAACAATTATCATATCATAATATAATCACTGTGTTGCTTTTTATATATACTGTTTTTACTGTCATATTTTGACTTTGAATGTAAATATTGTTCTATAAGTGAACTGTTTTAACGCACATATATAAAAAAAATGTATAAGACAATGAGTATTATAATGCATTATTTGAAGTATTTGATGTGTTAAATTTTTTTATAATAAACAATTAAATGTGATGTCTTTTATTATTTTTCACACCCCATTCATTTTTGCAATTGATAAGAACAAAACCTCTATTGAAGAGAGAGAAAAAAAAATGAGTTGAAAACAAACATGGTCACAACCAGAAAATTACAAACAAATAGCAGTTTCACACATGTAAGAACTACTATAAAGGTCGTCTCTATTTAAGCTAGCAAAAACTTAGTTCTCTGTGTCTACCTGCTTGTTCAATTCAAGTAATACCTATTCATTTTGAATCTTAATAGCGTCTGGCATATATACAAAATGTAGTCCTTATATCGATGATGAGTTTATATAGAACAAATATATAGACATGTATGTCCATGAGAGAACAACACAATACTTGAAAAGTGTGTTTTAGACCTCAAAAGTGAAAATAATAAACTAGTTAAATTAGTGTAATCACAAGAAAAATTACATTTTGGTTCACAAAGTTTCCTTTAACAAAAAGTATTATTGTTTTTTCATGCATTAATTGTCAACAAAAATCTAAGGTGAGCGACACAGGGTCCTTGGACCCTCTAGTTTGAAACAATAGCATGACATCACAGCATAGAAAAACATGATGAAATATCAATTGGAAGGCTTAACTCAATCAAAAACATTTTGACACAACCTGTAGCTTGAGAAAATGCACGATGACCTATCATTTTTATTAGCTCACCTGACCTGAAAGGTCGAGTGAGCTTTTCTCATCACTTGTCGTCTGTCGTCCGTTGTCCGTCGTCCGTAAACTTTTACAAAAATCTTCTCCTCTGAAACTACTGGGCCAAATTTTACCAAACTTGGCCACAATCATCCTTGGGTATCTAGTTTAAAAAATGTGTCCGGTGACCTGGCCATCCAACCAAGATGGCTGCCATGGCTAAAAATAGAACACAGGGGTAAAATGTATATTTTGGCTTATATCTTTGAAACCAAAACATTTAGAGCAAATCTGACATGGGGTAAAATTGTTAATCAGGACAAGATCTATCTGCCCTAGAATTTTCAGATGAATCGGACAACCCGTTGTTAGGTTGCTGCCCCTGAATTGGTTATTTTAAGGAAATTTTGCAGTTTTTGGTTATTATCTTGAATACTATTATAGATAGAGATAAACTGTAAACAGCAATAATGTTCAGCAAAGTAAAACCTACAAATAAGTCAACATGACCAAAATTGTCAGTCAACCCCTTAAGGAGTTATTGCCCTTTATAGTCAATTTTTAACAAATTTTCGTCAGTTTTTGTAACTTGTACAAAAATCTTCTTCTCTGAAACTACATGGCCAAATTAAACCAAACTTGGCGATAATTATCATTGTGGTATATAGTTTGAAAAATGTGTCTGATGACACCGCCTACCAAACAAAATGGCCGACATGGCTAAAATTAGAACATAGTGGTAAAATGCAGTTTTTGATTTATATCTTTAAAACTAAGACATTTAGGGCAAATCTTTCAAGATTTAAATGTCCATCAGAATAAGATCTATCCCCTCGCAAATTTTCAGATGAATCTGACAACTCGTTATTGGGTTGCTGCCCTAAAATTGGTAATTTAAGTAAATTTTGCAGTTTTTGGTTATTATCTTGAATACTATTATAGATAGAGATAAACTGTAAACAGCAATTTTGTTCAGCAAAGTAGGATCTACAAATAAGTCAACATGATAAATATTGTAAGAGTACCCCTTAAGGAGTTATTGCCCTTTATAGTCAATTTTGAACAAATTTTCGTCATTTTTGTAACTTGTACAAAAATCTTCTTTTCTAAAACTATGGGCCATATTAAACTAAACGTGGCCACAATCATCACTATGGTATCTATTTAAAAAAAGTGTCTAATGACCCCACCTACCAACCAAGATGACCAACATCAGTAAATACAGTAACAGGTGAGCGACACAGGCTCTCAAGAGCCTCTAGTTATATTTTTGAACATATATCAATATTATATATACTACATTTTGGCAAAGTATAAACAGATTCTATTATTTTTAATTTAAATTCCCATACCACCTTAAGAATTCCCAGTTAGATAAGTCTTCATTCTTCACCAAATCTATTGGTTTCAAATTTTAGATTTGGGCGTTCACAATGATGATAAATCCCTGAAAGGACTTTGAATGAACATCATTTTAAGCTTTATTTGTAATTACCAATTAAATTGTTTATTTACTGTGTAACCCATGTACATACCATCCAATATTACTCCATGAAACTTGAATTGGTTTATATTTTATTACATATTGTTTCTATTTCAGACTCCAAGTCCAGATGCTGCCCCAATTTATAAGTTTGGGACCAAAAGAAAATAATCAATCATCAGTGGCTAAAGTTTTTAAAAGTTTAAAACAATTCCTGGCGAACTGAAGACATTTTTATATTTATTCAGAAGAAAGGATAATTTCTGCCATTGTATAATAATCACAAGTATTTAATTGTTAAAGTTTTATTTGTTACTGTTAAGTTTCTTAAAAGAGTCACTAGTTATTTTTTAAGTGTTTCTACATGGTATGTTTATTAATTTTACAGTATTTTAATGATATAATTTGTTTGAATCTCATTTTATTTTGCTTTTTTATAACCATATTTTATTTTATTTTCAATGTTTTGCCAAATTGATATTTATATAAAAGGATAAAAATATATTTTTAATAATTTTACTTTTAAAAAATATGTTCTTTTTCTGAATTTGTTTTAAGATAAAAGAAAAATTGTCATTTTCTAATTACCAAACATCACACTATTTAAATATCAGAGAAATCTATCGGGCATTTAAAGTATTTTTTTTTTACAAATTCTGATTTATATGATGTCTTACACAAAATAAGCGATATAGTAAGGCAAATGTGATATTTTTCTCTAGTTATCTCATATTTGTTTGAAAAAGAATGCTGTAATAATATATAATTACTTTGATGACAAAAAAGAGCAAAAATAATTGAAGTATCAAATTCTTTTGTTTTGCATATATATTTTAAATAATAAGATAGCTCTAGATAGTAAGTTTATGTGCAGGATCAACTAATGAGTGGTGTGGGTTATTGTTTTATATGCATATTTTTTCAGTGCTTTTTACATTAGAAAACTGTCAAATATTTTCTAAAAGTACGAACTTGTTCCATTTATTCTATGCCATCATAATATGCTTGAAACACATGCCACTGGGCATTATTATATCCGCAATCATCAAATTCTGTGTTATATTCTTACTTTATGGGATTTTTAACTTTATAAAATAGAAATAAAAGAGGTATGATGAAATATGAGTGTAACACTTATACAAGAGTCTAAAGTCAATCTTTAAGATTTGTTTTGTTATTTTTTTCTTAGTATAAGTAGTCTGAAGACCTGAAGCAAATATTTGAGACGAACATTAGATGTTTTATTACTGTATTCTGAAAAACTAATTTTTAGGACATTATTAGATAGATTAATATGATTGTGAATCTGTGATTTTCAAAAAGAGAAAGCTAGTAGACTTATCATACAGTATCCTTTGGTAGCTAAGATTATATGCTGACATTGATAGGTAATGTTTGTTTGTCATGTTATTTTTTGTCAAGGGCGTTTTTTTAAGTTAAGGGGGCTCGCGGGTCTAAATCATTTTTTTAATTTAATATAAGATTTCGCTAATTTTTTCTATAAATGAACTTTATCTTATACCTAATAAAAAAACGAAATAAAAAAGAGGGGTCATCGATCATTTACGCTCACAATCTGCCTCCGAAAGAAACATACATTTTTGTAAATGTCCTTTTTTCTGTTGAATTAATAGGAGAAAAAGAGGTAATATCGAAATAAAAAAAGAACCGAATTACAGATATCGCTTAAATTTTACAATTATTTAGTTTATGTATAGCTTATTTAAAACAACAATAAAAAATATAGGTCACCGATGAGTAAAAAAAGATATTCCAATTTTAATGCCAAAAAAATAGCATTTTGGCACCAAAGGGAGATAATTTCGAGTATTTTCAATGATATCTACATTTAAAAAGTCAGCTGGGGCCAACACGAATTGATTTTTTGGAATGATTTTTGTGCCATATGATAAAGTAACAACTACTTAAGGTAATTTATAAAATTTGTAATGAAAATTAAATGGTTTTTTTTTCTTCTGAAAATCTTATACCCGCGAGCCTCCTTAAGCAGTAAGGGGCACTTTTTTAGACACACACCCCTTGAAACCTGTTTAATAAAATATTTATTGATGAACTCAAACATGCTAAGCACTCTGAACATACCAAACACACCTGCATTGAATGCACATTAAATGTCATCTGAATATTGCTAAAATTACCACAGTAAAATATATGAATCTTCACTGAAGATCTTGTTATTCAATGTCAACTGGTTCAGAATTTTTTAATTGGTTTGGATGACAATGGTTTCTCAATCTGAAATCTGTTTTCTATTCTTACAAAATTAAAGTTTAACCCAAATTTATATCAGGTAGATGAAGGTCTTTATATATTGTTAATATGAATTTCAATTTTATGTATGTAGTAAAAAAGAATATATATCCATAAAGATGAAGCATATTGATTTTATTTTTCCAACACAATACAAAAGACAATTTTTCATAGATAGGGCATTGTTTAAGATATTTCTTTGAAAATCATCTACTGTTTGTCATTTTGGTCAGGTGATTAAGTATAAGTTGATTTGGTATTAAAAAAGAGGGGGATACGTTTTTTCTGTAAGGATAATGGGTTTTCCTAAGATCAAAAGGTTTGTTTGAAGTCATGAATATGTAATAAAAAAAAACCTTATATTTGCAAATGATAACAAGTTTGATGTTATTATTAAGAATAGGCTACAATTAAATATTGCATAAATGAAGATGTGTAGTGTTTTAATAAAAAAAAAAGATTACAAATGTTTCCTTTTATTGCTAATGGTTATTTATATTTGACTTTGATGTACTGTAAATTCAGAAATTATTGCAAGGTTTCTATTATTGCGAATAATGCGACTAGGTGATAATTGCAATAATAATAACTTGCATTTTAATATCTGGTACAAATGTCTTTATGCACATCTTCTTGAAATCCCCATTATTAATCTCTCTTTTTTGTTCATTCTTCAAAAATCACAACATTAAATGCACGCAATAATTTCTGAATTTACAGTATTGGAATGTGAAAAGTTATTATTTGAAGATGATTATCAAAGGCTTAAAATATTACAGCAAGTAAATTTTATTTATATGTTTTAACTTAATATGATAACCTGACAAAGTTGATGAGACAAATGGAGTTTGCACCAATTGTAACATAGTACATCCCATAAAGGAACAACTCAAGGTCATCAAGCAAGCTTGTAACAGTTACAAAATGACTTTTCATACAGTTCAGGGAAACTGATCCTAATAAAGTAATTTGTTTTATAAAATATTTCAGTCTTTTTAAAAATCGTTGTCTTTAAAGGAGTAGGTTCAGTAAGGACCTAAAATTACCCCCTTTTTTAGCGTAAATTTCAAATTAGGATTTATTGACCAATATCACAGTAAATTATAGCTTATACAGAAACTAGATAGCAAATAAGCCATTTTGTTGAAAATTTACATTCCTGCATTCTATTATGACGTCACAACTTGTGCACATTGATTTTCCATGAAAATATCAATGAAAATGGTTAAATTTCCATTGATTATTGGACTTAAAACAGAGGTTGCATACGTCGACTGCAAATATCTTAAAAATAATGTTTGTAAGGACATTTCACATGTCTTATTTGAATATTTAGTTTGTCGACGCCTGCACTCTATGTTTTCTGGTCCTTAATTTGGTTGAAACTCTAGCTGATTTTGCAGAATTTTACCAAAATTTCTAATCTTGACCTTTTTGGGATGTACAAATGACATGTTTGAATTAAATTTGGACAAAAAATAGTTATATTTTACTTTCTCATGTCTTTAAGTCATTTTAAACAATTTTTGTCTTGCAACATTGAACTTTATAATCGGGGCCAAACATGGCCTTTACCAAACTTACTTCTTTCTTTCCAAAGTTCCAGATAAATGTGTGAAAATGTCAGTGATTATATGTTTAAAAGTCAACAGTTAGTTATTCTTGCTCGGCTATTGGTACTTTACGGAACGGAACGGAACGGAAAGGAATTTCATTTAAGGTATCCAAAGGGGGCATTTATCAAAATTTCGAAAAATCTTTAAAACAAAACAAACTTTAAAATTTCTGTGTTTTACGGTTTTCCATATACAAATAACACAAATGTATACTTAATCTCAT
This sequence comes from Mytilus edulis, assembly GCA_019925275.1. NCBI lineage: Eukaryota > Metazoa > Mollusca > Bivalvia > Mytilida > Mytilidae > Mytilus > Mytilus edulis. Next base: position 99,182,314 of record CM034349.1, on the reverse strand, counting down.
CTTCACAGGTGAAATGTGTAATAATGTATAACATCGGGAAATATTCTGTAGATGAATATGTCGGATTGTCCTGATAAATTATCATGAAATTAACGCATTTGCAAGTCATGCATTATGATATCTAGACTGACCTCACGTCGTCCTTGATTAGAGACAGTGATCAAAATGAATCTGATTTAAACTTTTTAATTTATTTTTCCGTTCCGTTCCGTTCCGCAAAGTACCAATTGCTCTGAGGAATTGGTATTTAACGGAAAAAACGGAAACAGACATCTTTAATGTAATTAAAGCAGTATGATAAAAAAAATTGTCTGACACCTCTTTTTGCATGAGTGGTATGTGTTTTAGATAGCATTTTCGACTTGATCAATAATAAAAAATTTAACACAAAGGCAGGTTACACAAAAAGTCTTTCTCCTTCCATCGGTAATTATATTTTAAAAAAAGGGGCCTTCAACAGCCCGTTCCGACGATGATTAGAGACAGTGATCAAGTTGAATCTGATGTAAACTTTTTAATTTATTTTTCCGTTCCGTTCCGTTCCGCAAAGTACCAATTGCTCTGAGGAATTGGTATTTAACGGAAAAAACGGAAACAGACATCTTTAATGTAATTAAAGCAGTATGATAAAAAAAAGTGTCTGACACCTCTTTTTGCATGAGTGGTATGTGTTTTAGATAGCATTTTCGACTTGATCAATAATAAAAAATTTAACACAAAGGCAGGTTACACAAAAAGTCTTTCTCCTTCCATCGGTAATTATATTTTAAAAAAGGGGCCTTCAACAGCCCGTTCCGACGATGATTAGAGACAGTGATCAATTTGAATCTGATGTAAACTTTTTAATTTATTTTTCCGTTCCGTTCCGTTCCGCAAAGTACCAATTGCTCTGAGGAATCGGTATTTAACGGAAAAAACGGAAACAGACATCTTTAATGTAATTAAAGCAGTATGATAAAAAAAATTGTCTGACACCTCTTTTTGCATGAGTGGTATGTGTTTTAGATAGCATTTTCGACTTGATCAATAATAAAAAAATTAACACAAAGGCAGGTTATACAAAAAGTCTTTCTCCTTCCATCGGTAATTATATTTTAAAAAAGAGGCCTTCAACAGCCCGTTCCGACGATGATTAGAGACAGTGATCAAGTTGAATCTGATGTAAACTTTTTAATTTATTTTTCCGTTCCGTTCCGTTCCGCAAAGTACCAATTGCTCTGAGGAATTGGTATTTAACGGAAAAAACGGAAACAGACATCTTTAATGTAATTAAAGCAGTATGATAAAAAAAATTGTCTGACACCTCTTTTTGCATGAGTGGTATGTGTTTTAGATAGCATTTTCGACTTGATCAATAATAAAAAATTTAACACAAAGGCAGGTTACACAAAAAGTCTTTCTCCTTCCATCGGTAATTATATTTTAAAAAAGGGGCCTTCAACAGCCCGTTCCGACGATGATTAGAGACAGTGATCAAGTTGAATCTGATGTAAACTTTTTAATTTATTTTTCCGTTCCGTTCCGTTCCGCAAAGTACCAATTGCTCTGAGGAATTGGTATTTAACGGAAAAAACGGAAACAGACATCTTTAATGTAATTAAAGCAGTATATGATAAAAAAAAATTGTCTGACACCTCTTTTTGCATGAGTGGTATGTGTTTTAGATAGCATTTTCGACTTGATCAATAATAAAAAATTTAACACAAAGGCAGGTTACACAAAAAGTCTTTCTCCTTCCATCGGTAATTATATTTTAAAAAAGAGGCCTTCAACAGCCCATTCCGTCGATGATTAGAGACAGTGATCAAGTTGAATCTGATGTAAACTTTTTAATTTATTTTTCCGTTCCGTTCCGTTCCGTTCCGTTCCGCAAAGTACCAATTGCTCTGAGGAATTGGTATTTAACGGAAAAAAACGGAAACAGACATCTTTAATGTAATTAAAGCAGTATGATAAAAAAAATTGTCTGACACCTCTTTTTGCATGAGTGGTATGTGTTTTAGATAGCATTTTCGACTTGATCAATAATAAAAAATTTAACACAAAGGCAGGTTACACAAAAAGTCTTTCTCCTTCCATCGGTAATTATATTTTAAAAAAGGGGCCTTCAACAGCCCGTTCCGACGATGATTAGAGACAGTGATCAATTTGAATCTGATGTAAACTTTTTAATTTATTTTTCCGTTCCGTTCCGTTCCGCAAAGTACCAATTGCTCTGAGGAATCGGTATTTAACGGAAAAAAACGGAAACAGACATCTTTAATGTAATTAAAGCAGTATGAAAAAAAATTGTCTGACACCTCTTTTTGCATGAGTGGTATGTGTTTTAGATAGCATTTTCGACTTGATCAATAATAAAAAAATTAACACAAAGGCAGGTTATACAAAAAGTCTTTCTCCTTCCATCGGTAATTATATTTTAAAAAAGAGGCCTTCAACAGCCCGTTCCGACGATGATTAGAGACAGTGATCAAGTTGAATCTGATGTAAACTTTTTAATTTATTTTTCCGTTCCGTTCCGTTCCGCAAAGTACCAATTGCTCTGAGGAATTGGTATTTAACGGAAAAAACGGAAACAGACATCTTTAATGTAATTAAAGCAGTATATGATAAAAAAAAAATTGTCTGACACCTCTTTTTGCATGAGTGGTATGTGTTTTAGATAGCATTTTCGACTTGATCAATAATAAAAAATTTAACACAAAGGCAGGTTACACAAAAAGTCTTTCTCCTTCCATCGGTAATTATATTTTAAAAAAGAGGCCTTCAACAGCCCATTCCGTCGATGATTAGAGACAGTGATCAAGTTGAATCTGATGTAAACTTTTTAATTTATTTTTCCGTTCCGTTCCGTTCCGTTCCGTTCCGCAAAGTACCAATTGCTCTGAGGAATTGGTATTTAACGGAAAAAACGGAAACAGACATCTTTAATGTAATTAAAGCAGTATGATAAAAAAAATTGTCTGACACCTCTTTTTGCATGAGTGGTATGTGTTTTAGATAGCATTTTCGACTTGATCAATAATAAAAAATTTAACACAAAGGCAGGTTACACAAAAAGTCTTTCTCCTTCCATCGGTAATTATATTTTAAAAAAAGGGGCCTTCAACAGCCCGTTCCGACGATGATTAGAGACAGTGATCCAGTTGAATCTGATGTAAACTTTTTAATTTATTTTTCCGTTCCGTTCCGTTCCGCAAAGTACCAATTGCTCTGAGGAATTGGTATTTAACGGAAAAAACGGAAACAGACATCTTTAATGTAATTAAAGCAGTATGATAAAAAAAAATTGTCTGACACCTCTTTTTGCATGAGTGGTATGTGTTTTAGATAGCATTTTCGACTTGATCAATAATAAAAAATTTAACACAAAGGCAGGTTACACAAAAAGTCTTTCTCCTTCCATCGGTAATTATATTTTAAAAAAGAGGCATTCAACAGCCAGTTCCGACGATGATTAGAGACTGTGATCAAGTTGAATCTGATTTAAACTTTTTAATTTATTTTTCCGTTCCGTTCCGTTCCGCAAAGTACCAATTGCTCTGAGGAATTGGTATTTAACGGAAAAAAACGGAAACATACATCTTTAATGTAATTAAAGCAGTATGATAAAAACAAGTCAGACCCTTCTTTTTTGAATGAGTGGTAAGTGTTTTAGATAGCATTTCGACTTGATCAATATTTAAATAAACAGCTGCGCCATGAGCGCATGATACGCCCGTCGTCTTGTGAAAAAACATAAATCTTTTTTGAATAACACAGGGTTGTACAGGATGTCATGCTTAGTATATCCTGACTCATTCCTTATTCCCGCTCAATAGGAAGATTGTACAAGATGTATTTGGAAACCCGACGCAACATTAGCCTGTGAAGTTTTAAGCAATAGAGATACAGCGCAACATGTAAAAAAAAAACTCTTTTTTTACAAAAAACTCAATAACTCGAAAATATAAAAATGAATCATCACCAAAAAGTAGACAGATCTTTAGATTAATATAACAAAGAAGTGTGTAAAGTTTTAAGCAATAATCATAAATCGTTTTTGAGATATGGTGCGACATGTAAACCCCCCCTTTTTTTTTTACAAAATACTCAATAACTCAAAAATGAAATTTTGAATCATCACCAAAAAGTATACAGATATTAAGATTAATATAACTAAGAAGTATTTAAAGTTTTAAGCCATAATCAAGAATCGTTTTTGAGATACGGTGCGACATGTGAAAAAAACACACCCCTGTTTTAGTTACAAAGTGCCGTAACTCAAAAAGTTGTAATCTTATTTTCACAAAAAAGTATACAGATCATTTTACCATCATAAGAAACAACTATATTAAGTTTCATGAAATTTGGATAAGTCGTTCTCAAGTTACGGTGCGACATGTTTACACCGGACAGACGGACAGACAGACGGACGGACAGACACTGGACATTTGTATACCATAATACGTCCCGTCAAAATTGACGGACGTATAAAAAATAACACAAAGACAGGTTAGACAAAAGGTCTTTCTACTTTCATTGGTAATTGTAAATTAAAAAAGGGGCCTTCCGAAGATGATTAGAAACAGTGATCAAGTTGAATCTGATTTCCGTTCCGTTCCGCAAAATACCAATTGCTCTGAGGAATTGGTATTTAACGGAATCGAACGGAAACAGGCATCTGTAATGTAATAAAAGCAGTCTTGATAATATCAGTGCAAAGTTTTTAAAAATTACTTCTCATCTTATTTCAGTTCCCTTATGTCAAATTTTTAATTCAAGCATTAAAAAATCAGTTTATCCATCATTATTCAAACTAGCTAAAGTCATACCAGTTTTTGAAAATAAATGTTAAAAAATGATGTATTTAATTACAGACCAATTGCATTTTTACAATTAGTATCTAAAATACTTGAGAGACACGTAAAAACTTATTTAATGAACTATACGGACACATATAATCTGTTGTATGTCCTGCAATCAGGTTTTCGTTCGAACCATTCCTGTCAAACTGCCATGACAACTTTGTTAGATAAATGGTTAAAAGCAATTGATGAAGGCGAATTAGTAGGAGCAGTATTTCTGGATCTTTGTAAAGCTTCTGATGTTCTTCATCATAAACTGCTCCTCCAGAAATTACAAAAATACAGATTTTCTTATTCTTCACTGCACTGGCTTACTTCATATCTAACTGATAGACAGCAGGTTGTATACATTTCAAATACTTTTTCAGGTGTATTAAAAGTAAAAACAGGTGTACCTCAAGGGTTCGTTTAAGGTCCCATATTATTCTTATTATTCATTAATTTTTTGCCTCTGTGTAATCCAAATCATAACAGTGATCTTTTGGCTGATGATAGTACTATTTCTGTTACTGGTAAAAACAAAAGTTGTATAGCCAGACACTAAATACTGTGTTAGAAAATATTTCTCATTGGTGTGATGAAAACAAAATGTTAATCAATGTATCCAAAACAAAGACAATGTGTTTATGTTCAAAACACAAACTTTCTGTCATGTGTAATGAACCTTTTAATATCTTCATTAATAATCAATATATTAATGAAAGTCAGCGTGAACAAGTCCTTGGTATTTTTGTGGACGCAACTCTGTCTTGGTCTGATCATATCAAATATGTTATTAAAAACTTTAAGGTAAATTCTTCCTTTAGCTCTACTAAAAAGGATCAAGAAATATTTAAATCATAATGCAAGAATTTTATTTTATAATGCATACATTCTTCCAAATTTTGACTACTGTTGTTCAATATGGGGCAACTGTAACACATTTTTAATCGACAGTTTGCTTAAATTACAAAAAAGGGAAGCTAGAATTATTTTAAATGAACACGATTTTCAAAAACCATCTGTTGAACTTTTTAAAGAATCTGGAATAATTCCAGTAAATGCATGTAATAGAATATTATACCACAAGTCCTTATTAATGTATGAATAAAACAATAGATTGGTACCCCAATACTTGTCAAATCTTATTGTAACTACAAATTGCAAACAGTCATACAGTACTCGACTCTCATTTTCAGATAATTGTATTGTTCCAAAATCAAATACAGAATTATACAAACCAAGCTTTTCTTTTAGTGGTCAAAAGGTGTGGAATTCACTATCCAAAGAAATCAAAAAATCAAAAAAATGTATCGTCATTCAAGTATACTTACAAATCATTACTTGTCAAATCTTATTGTAACTACAAATAGCAAACAGTCATACAGTACTCGACTCTCATTTTCAGATAATTGTATTGTTCCAAAATCAAATACAGAATTATACAAACCAAGCTTTTCTTTTAGTGTTCAAAAGGTGTGGAATTCACTATCCAAAGAAATCAAAAAATCAAAAAAATGTATCGTCATTCAAGTATACTTACAAATCATTATATATTTTAACAATAAAACTCAAAACACTATGATGTAATCCGTTTTGTTCATGTATTTGTTTATGTAATTTAATATTTATACTATTATTCATCATTGTGTATTGCTAGATTGATTTGGTTTATATCAACCGTGCAAGGGCTTTTGTCAAGGTCGTTAAAAAAAAACCCGTAGTAGTAGATTATGTTTATTCATGTTGTTAATATTGTGTCTATAGAGAGCCTTATTGAAAATTGATTTAATGTTTTTTTTCGTAAATAAATATGTTGATTCTGAATAGAGAAAATAAATAATTTGGCCAGCAAAGGGAGAAAAAAAAATTTGACAGAGGATATTTACCATAAAAAATAATGTTAAATTTGAAAAAAATAATTTGTCGCGCCACTTCCCAAAAATAAAAATAAAATGCGCGCATGCCTCCCCCTCTGCAAGTTAAATGGTCCGTCCCTAAAGATCATATAAAATGTGTCGATACGTTGCTTATAAGGATCTGAAAACGCTCAATTTTACTTTCTGTTTAAAGATCTTTTGAGGTTCTCTTAATTTGTCGGATTAATACACACTTTTAAAATTTGAAAGCTTAAATTTTTATTAGCTGATGTAAAAACTACCAGGACAGAAAGTAAAACGGAGTGTTGTCAGATCCTTGTACGTAAACTTTTTAAGAGTAGACACGGGATTTGAATTTTGATTTAATTTGGTTTGAATATAAATAAAAATTTATGTGTTAATCTTCTTTGTTTATCCTACTATAAATTTCATGATTCTTCTTTTGGAAATAAATTCAATCAACGATGACAGAAGGAATGTTCATGTAATATTATATTATACTTGCCTGACGACGACAGAAGGAAACTGGAATCGCAGAGCCAATGCAGTGTAGTCTATATAAACATAGCAGACATAATGGGTATGATTACAAATGAGACAACTTTTATCAAAAGACGAACTAATAAAGATGTATACCCCAATAAAACATCGTATGCCTAATGGCATTCAACAATGAACGAAGCACATCCAATATAGTAAGTTATAAGAGACCCCTTTACTTGCACTCACTACTAAATGTAAACCAATAAAAAGCGAGAAAAACAGCGTTTCCGGTTTCTAGAAAAAAAGCAATAAACAAATATAACACGCATAATTAAAAGCTGCCGATTTCGGATCTTGATCTATATAATGAGGCGCTGTTCAAGTCGCCGTGAGCGCTCTATCCCCTCAAGAGCAATGGTGTAATAGTACAACTTGTTTAGTTAAATTAAAATTCTGTTTAATATTAGATCGCCCATGTTAAGAGTTGTGTACATATATTTGAGGTGTTCAGAAACAGCAAAGATAATTGTTATCATTATAGAGAAGACTTTTTCACTATACAAATTTCTATTTAGTTGAGCACTCTTAAATAATTGTTAAAAGTTTGGCAAAAACAGATCCTCTCCTAAGAAACATTTTAACAAGAAAAACGTTTTAAATAGCTCTGATTTCTTATGTTAGCATGCTACAATAAATATAGATTACATGGATGTTTGCTGGGCGATATTCATGCATTGGTTTTATACATTTTAGTCATTTTGTTGGAAGATTTGTTATTTTCATCTAAAAAACTTTAAAAGTTTACATCAGATTCAACTTGATCACTGTCTCTAATCATCGTCGGGACGGGGTGTTGAAGGCCTCTTTTTTAAAATATAATTACCGATGGAAGGAGAAAGACTTTTTGTGTAACCTGCCTTTGTGTTAAATTTTTTATTATTGATCAAGTCGAAAATGCTATCTAAAACACATACCACTCATGCAAAAAGAGATGTCAGACAATTTTTTTTATCATACTGCTTTAATTACATTAAAGATGTCTGTTTCCGTTTTTTCCGTTAAATACCAATTCCTCAGAGCAATTGGTACTTTGCGGAACGGAACGGAACGGAAAAATAAATTAAAAAGTTTACATCAGATTCAACTTGATCACTGTCTCTAATCATCGTCGGAACGGGCTGTTGAAGGCCTCTTTTTTAAAATATAATTACCGATGGAAGGAGAAAGACTTTTTGTGTAACCTGCCTTTGTGTTAAATTTTTTATTATTGATCAAGTCGAAAATGCTATCTAAAACACATACCACTCATGCAAAAAGAGGTGTCAGACAATTTTTTTTATCATACTGCTTTAATTACATTAAAGATGTCTGTTTCCGTTTTTTCCGTTAAATACCAATTCCTCAGAGCAATTGGTACTTTGCGGAACGGAACGGAACGGAAAAATAAATTAAAAAGTTTAAATCAGATTCAACTGGATCACTGTCTCTAATCATCGTCGGAACGGGCTGTTGAAGGCCCCTTTTTTAAAATATAATTACCGATGGAAGGAGAAAGACTTTTTGTGTAACCTGCCTTTGTGTTAAATTTTTTATTATTGATCAAGTCGAAAATGCTATCTAAAACACATACCACTCATGCAAAAAGAGGTGTCAGACAATTTTTTTTATCATACTGCTTTAATTACATTAAAGATGTCTGTTTCCGTTTTTTCCGTTAAATACCAATTCCTCAGAGCAATTGGTACTTTGCGGAACGGAACGGAACGGAAAAATAAATTAAAAAGTTTACATCAGATTCAACTTGATCACTGTCTCTAATCATCGTCGGAACGGGCTGTTGAAGGCCTCTTTTTTAAAATATAATTACCGATGGAAGGAGAAAGACTTTTTGTGTAACCTGCCTTTGTGTTAATTTTTTTTTATTATTGATCAAGTCGAAAATGCTATCTAAAACACATACCACTCATGCAAAAAGAGGTGTCAGACAATTTTTTTTTTATCACACTGCTTTAATTACATTAAAGATGTCTGTTTCCGTTTTTTCCGTTAAATACCAATTCCTCAGAGCAATTGGTACTTTGCGGAACGGAACGGAACGGAAAAATAAATTAAAAAGTTTAAATCAGATTCAACTGGATCACTGTCTCTAATCATCGTCGGAACGGGCTGTTGAAGGCCCCTTTTTTAAAATATAATTACCGATGGAAGGAGAAAGACTTTTTGTGTAACCTGCCTTTGTGTTAAATTTTTTATTATTGATCAAGTCGAAAATGCTATCTAAAACACATACCACTCATGCAAAAAGAGGTGTCAGACAATTTTTTTTATCATACTGCTTTAATTACATTAAAGATGTCTGTTTCCGTTTTTTCCGTTAAATACCAATTCCTCAGAGCAATTGGTACTTTGCGGAACGGAACGGAACGGAAAAATAAATTAAAAAGTTTACATCAGATTCAACTTGATCACTGTCTCTAATCATCGTCGGAACGGGCTGTTGAAGGCCTCTTTTTTAAAATATAATTACCGATGGAAGGAGAAAGACTTTTTGTGTAACCTGCCTTTGTGTTAATTTTTTTTTATTATTGATCAAGTCGAAAATGCTATCTAAAACACATACCACTCATGCAAAAAGAGGTGTCAGACAATTTTTTTTTTATCACACTGCTTTAATTACATTAAAGATGTCTGTTTCCGTTTTTTCCGTTAAATACCAATTCTTCAGAGCAATTGGTACTTTGCGGAACGGAACGGAAAAATAAATTAAAAAGTTTACATCAGATTCAACTGGATCACTGTCTCTAATCATCGTCGGAACGGGCTGTTGAATGCCTCTTTTTTAAAATATAATTACCGATGGAAGGAGAAAGACTTTTTGTGTAACCTGCCTTTGTGTTAAATTTTTTATTATTGATCAAGTCGAAAATGCTATCTAAAACACATACCACTCATGCAAAAAGAGGTGTCAGACAATTTTTTTTTATCATACTGCTTTAATTACATTAAAGATGTCTGTTTCCGTTTTTTCCGTTAAATACCAATTCCTCAGAGCAATTGGTACTTTGCGGAACGGAACGGAACGGAAAAATAAATTAAAAAGTTTAAATCGGATTCATTTTGATCACTGTCTCTTATCAAGGACGACGTGAGGTCAGTCTAGATATCATAATGCATGACTTGCAAATGCGTTAATTTCATGATAATTTATCAGGACAATCCGACATATTCATCTACAGAATATTTCCCGATGTTATACATTATTACACATTTCACCTGTGAAGATGAGATTAAGTATACATTTGTGTTATTTGTATATGGAAAACCGTAAAACACAGAAATTTTAAAGTTTGTTTTGTTTTAAAGATTTTTCGAAATTTTGATAAATGCCCCCTTTGGATACCTTAAATGAAATTCCTTTCCGTTCCGTTCCGTTCCGTTCCGTTCCGTAAAGTACCAATAGCCTTCTTGCTCAAGAAAATAAAAACCACTAAAGATGTGAGAGAACTGGAATGTTACTGAAAGCTAGTTCAAAGCCAATCACAACTAATAAACATGTATCTAATAATTAGAACAGAGAATTGAAACAGGAAATGTGTCAACGAAACATTAACCCAATCAAAGAGCAGGAAATAGCACTGACAAAGCCACAAATATGTCTTCAATGCAGCAAAAAAATCCAGCACCCTAAGGCGGAATTCAGTTGTCCCTTAAACAATAATGTATACTGGTACAGTGAAATGGACCACTCACTAAACTCCAAAACATACAAATGAACCAATTTTAACTAGACTTACAGAGAGTCAAGATGTTTCTGACTTTGGTACAGTCAAATGTGATGGGTTTTAACATGTTTTGTGAGATTTCAGCCCACCCTCCCCCTTTACCTCTAGCAAATCTGGATAAAATTCAAACACACTTCAAATAATTGCACATAAAATAAGAACTTTGAGTTTTTTGTCTTTTTGGTTGTGCCTAGAACTGACAAGATGAGTCCCGTTCCTACTTATGATTTTATACGACCGCAAAAATTGAAAATATTTTGGTCATATATTGGTATCATGTTGGCGTCGTCGTTGTGGGCTGAAGCCATTTGGTTTTCGCACTCTAACTTTACTAAAGTAAATAGAAAACTATGAAATTTAAAGACAAGGTGTATGACCATAAAAGAAAGGTTGGGATTGATTTGGGGTGTTTTGGTCCCAACAATTTAGGAATTAAGGGCCAAAAAGGGCCTAAATAAGCATTTTTCTTGGTTTTCACCCATTAACTTTAGTAAGAGTAAACAGAAATCTATGAAATTTTAACATAAGGTCTATGACCACAAAAGGAAGGTTGGGAATGATTTGGGGAGTTTAAGTCCCAACAGTTTAGGAATTAGGGGCCAAAAACAGGTCACAGATAAGCATTTTTCTTGGTTTTTGCACAACAACTTTAGTATAAGTTAAAAGAAATGTATGAAATTTTAACACAAGGTTTATGACCACAAAAGGAAGGTACGGATTGATTTGGGGAGTTTGTTTGATTTAATCAAAAAGTTAATTATTGGGGTTCCTTGATATGCCAAATCTAACCGTTTATTCAGATTCTTAATTTTTGGTCATGTTTTCTAATCAGTTTACATTAAGGTCCAAAGGGTCAAAATTAAACTAGCTTGATTTTAAAACAAAAATTTAATTCCTGGGGTTCTTTGATATGCTGAATCTAAACTTGAAAACTGGGCCCATAATCAAACTTCTAATGAAATCAGGGTCCAAAATTATTATATTAAGAATTGTGCAATAGCAAGAAATTTTCAATTGCACAGTATTAGGCAATAGCAAGAAATCTTCAATTGCACAGTATTGTGCAATAGCAAGAAATTTTCAATTACAATTTAGCAAGAAATCTTCAATTGCACAGTATTGTGCAATAGCAAGAAATATTTAATTGCACAATATTGCTCAATAGCAAGAAATTTTCAATTGCTCAGTTATGTGCAATAGCAAGAAATATTCAATTGCACAGTATTGTCCCATCAACATTAAGGTCCAAAGGGTAAAAAATTAAACTTTGTTTGATTTCAACAAAAATGAATATATGGGGTCCTTCAATATGCTGAATCTAACAATGTATTTAGATTTTTAATATTTGGGCCTGGTTATCAAATTGGTTCACATTGAGGTCTTAAGTGTCTAAAATTGAACATTATTTGATTTCATCAAAAATTTAATTCTTGGGGTTCTATGATATGCTGAATCTAACCATGTATTTAGATTTTGGATATTGGACCATAATAGGTAAATGACAATTTAAAATTTTTAAGTTTTTAAGTTTAAGTTCTTAGACCACATTCATTCTGTGTCTAAACCTATGTTCTGTCAATCATTTAATCACAATCCAAATTCAGAGCTGTATCAAGTTTAAATGTTGTGTCCATACTTGCCCCAACTGTTCAGGGTTCGACCTCTGCGGTCGTATAAAGCTGTGCCCTGCAGAGCATATGGTTGTTTGTGTGTTGTTACAAGTTACTATTTGTATAAGGCCGTGTTCACACCAAACGCCGTGTAGAGTAAACATGTTTACAATTAGTTTAGTGTAGTGTACACTGGTTTCTCATTACATTTGTTCACATCTATACACCTTGTTTAGCTACCTGTACATAAGATTTGTTCCCATGCACTTGTAAACTATATGTCATTTAAATGTTCATTACGTAGAACTGAATTCAAATTTTGTGGAAATTTTTTCTAGCGGTAAGGGAACAACCATTTGACTTCAAAAGGGGGTGGGGGATGGGAATGGAAATATTCCGATCCCCAATTTGATAAAAAAAAAATGGTCATACAGATGATAAAAAAAATTATTCTGAATCAACAGTTTCCCCATACATAAAGTGTTAAATATTGAAAAAAAGTATTTGATCACCAGCATCGAAAATAAAGGAATAAAAACGTACGCGCGAAAAAAAATCATTCTCAGATTAAAAAAAACCAACCCTCCCCTTTTTTTAAATTACGTGGTTTCTACTTTATGAAAGCCATTTTTATAATTTGCAGTAGTTTGAATATACTAGAGATGTCTCGATAACGCATTAGAAAACGTTAGCTGCAACAGCGTGCTTGCAGCCGGAAAAAAAAGGATTGAGATATTAGGGATCACTTCATTTTTATCTTTTCTGTTCGTTTCAAATGGTATTTCTTCTCCCATGAGTATTTGGTAAATGATAGGGTAACATTTTTTTTTATTTATTTTACGTGTTATTTAACAGATCTGAGATACTAGACAAACATATCAATTACCTCACACTTTTTTTAGTCGTGCATTTATGCGTGAATCGTTTTTTGAGTAAAGACCAGTGGCGAATATTTCTGTGTACGTCAAGTCGATTCGGGAAGACCTTTTCAAATGAATTAGGCAGCAACTATTTACTTTATTTTTTGTGGAGGGGAAGGGGGGCGTGAGCTATTGATTTTTTTCAGGACAAATTTTGGAGACAAGTCGAAATCAATTTTAGCATATATATAGTGGCAGCTGAGGGTGAAACAAACAATTTTTTTTTCAGGGCCAAAAACTGGAAATTTTTTTTGTTTCCAAAACAAAATCCATAGCTCACCACCCCCACCCCTTGCCTTTATGTTTTATACTGAACTATAAAAGCACCCCCCCCCCCCCGAAAATCAATTGGTTGCTGCTTTATTGGTTCGGCAATGATGCTGCTTTGAGTCTTGATTAGGGGTTAATAAAGTACGTTAATTTTTTTTACAAAAAAAAATCTGTACAATTTAGACAACTAATAATTATCAAAAATATCAATTTTACTCAAAAATAGTTTCCTCCTTAAATATATACACGATAAAACTAATGTCCTAAATGCCTAGTTTTGTGTATACTTAACCTAAACAAGGCCTACATTGACTATCGACTGTGTGTAGGTAAAACTTGATTTAAACTACATGTAAACATTGAGTTTTATCAATGGGAACGCAATTGTGTTTAGTTTACGTGTGATATACACTAACACAACACCGAATTTAGGTCAATGTGAACACGGCCTAAGAGATATATGGTTTATGAAATTGTGTTCAATTAAGAAATATAAGTGTCCCTTGCGCAAAGATCTGATTACTTTTCCAGATTAGGATATTCCAATAGGATTTTTTTTTGTTGATCAGCTCTTAAACGTTTGTTATAGGTTTTGGATTTACAAAAATTTTGGCATCAAGCACCACTGAAGAGACATTTTGTAGAAATACCAATCTGGTGCAGTAAAATTGGTACCCCTAATATTTATTTGATTCACTTAATTTATGTGAAAGATTTTAACTAATTTAGTCATTAAAAACGATCCGATTTAAGGTGAAATATGAAAAATCTAAAAAAATATGCCAAAAAATGTCACTTTTCAGATGGTTTTTGTCAAAAATGAAAGTGACCGCATCCGTGTTCATCCTTAACCTTTTTATATGTTATGTATTATCATCAAATGCAACTTACATTTCAATATTTAGGATGAACACGAATGCGGCCACTTTCGTTTTACACGGAAACCGTCTAAAATTTAACTAAAATGCTAGAATTGTGAAGATTTCAATAATTTAGCATGACTTTTTGGTGCTAGTAGCCGATATATGTGCATTGTATTGTCAAAAACAGCCCATATATATAAAATTGATGTAGCAGAAGCATTCTTCTGTCCAATAAATTGCTAAAAATTAATAACATTTTAACAATTTTGTAAAATTGCTATATTTTAGGGCAAAAAAGGGTTCTTAATTATTGGACCTACTCCTTTGACAAATTAAGTTATAATAAAATAAGGACAATTTAATATTATCTGTTCTAATTATGCTATACTAAGCCTGTAGTTCAGTGGATGGCATTGCTAACATCCATTTCATTTGAAATTTGGTGGATAGTTTTCTCATTGGCAATCATGCCACTTCTTATCTTTCATCTTCGCTAACCAATTGATACGATCCACTCCCCGTTATCGTTTGTTGCCGTCTGCTGTAATTGTTTTTTCTAGTATTTTTAAATAACTTGAAAGCTGTTTACTTTCATTTTTTCACATCTCGTCATCCCAGGCCCTTAATATCCTACTGTACCATATAGGTTTTAATTGTGTTGAAGATCGTATGGTATTATAGCCTGTTACAACAGTTGTAAATATCTGTCTAATTTACAATCAGATTCAAATTCTTTTATCATATACTGGCCCATTGCATTTGCGCCAATTTATGAAAATGACAATCTTTCATTTGCGCCAAAAAATAAAAATTCGCTTTCGCCATTTTACAGGTAATTAAGGTAAGACATAACGGAAAAGTTAAATATTCATTGCTCTTCAAAGTTTGTCTCCACAGTATTCCCCACTGGATGATCGAGTGAGTTCAATGCCATACTCATTTTTGAAGCTGAGAGTCACTGGGGTTTATATTTATATATAGTGTTCGAGTTGTCAAGATGGACATTTTATACATAAACAATAGAATTAAATCTGAATTTTTAATGACTACACATTTAGGTTATCATTAGATCATATGTTCTGCAAAAATGGAGACAAGTTGTTTAGTGGTACCCCAAATAAAATAAAACCTTGCAAAGCCAGTATAACAACTGACATGGACTGCAGTTCATGAAAAAACGGACTATCTTTTGGATCAATATGCACATGAGAGGGGGAATTCTCCAGACATGAATATATCAAAACAGTCGCTTACAAGTTTTGTGCCAGGATAGACTTGTAACTTTACTATAGCGTATCGAGCATAGAACTGTCCCAATATTTTATTCCAGTGTAAAGTGCTTTCTTTTATGTTTTATATTGGGTTTTGTGCTCAAGTTGATTTATAAAAGAACTGTGTTTCATCAAGGTTTAACATTACTTGTATGGTTTAATGTCGACTGATTTCTGAGGAATATGTTTGATTATGCAAATTAAAACTGTATTTATCAAATGTCTTTTTTTAATATATGTTTTATACTATTTGCCTGTATCTACCTGTAAAATTGGCGCAAATGAAAGTTTTTTTTGGCGCAAATGAAATGCCAATTGGCGCAAAAGCAAAGCACCGTCTTATACATATATCTGTCTTTCAGCATTACAATAGTATGTTATTTTGTACAAATTTCTATAGTATTTTATTATTTTCTAAGTATATATTAACTGTGAGAACTGTTCTATGAATCCCATACTCAAAATTTTAACAAGTCAAGTTCGACATATAAGACTGTTTCATTCAATAATATCGTTAAATACACAGTTTACGTATGAATATATTTCCGATACTATATTTGACCTTTCTGCACCACGGATACGTCCAGTTCTGATAAATGTATTTTGTAATGATAGACGTATTTTAGTTTAATATCTCCAGTCAACAGCATTCGTTCTTAATAAAACTGAAGCAATATATTTGATACACGATATATCTTTAAAATATTCACTTGCTGGTATTTTCAATCTTTTCAGGCATTTCCTGCTTTGCCGTTCGTAGATTGATTTTTCACAAAATGCAATGGACTTTTATTTAAAAAAAAAGATATCTAGGTTATACCAAAAACTTTTGAGTCCAATGTTAAACAATTAATTCTTAACACTTTTTTGCACAGCTAACCGATTTTTTTTTCGTAAGATAAACGTTTGTTCCAAAATTCTTTCACATGTACAAAAGTGAGTTCCCAGTCCAAAAAAAGTCCTATCATTTCAACTCAAATCGATATTTTTCAAAAAAAATATTACCAAGTAACTGTATGAGCGATTTTTATAAGTCCAAGTCTCAAAAAAATATCTATGTAACGTCATAAACTAACATATGACCTCATGCCTTATCTTTTTATCTATTTACCCCCTGTCCCCCTAAACAAAATATCATACATTTCATGCATCATTGTATTGTATTATTGTTTCATTTTTATCGGAAACAGACATGCAAATGACATGTCCTACGTTAAATGTTGTGTTTTCTTTCACAAAAATATTGCATGTATCTATATTTTGTATGACAACCTTCTCAGAATTTACAAAAGTGCCATTTTCAATGTCTAACGCGGTTATACTTTCGTGTGTGGTGAAAAAGTCTTTCTTATGTTGTAATCTATAACATTTTGATGTTAGTTCAGCAACACATAATTTCTCACAACTGGTATTTTCAAGTTGTTTGTTGTCGGACGGGTGTACTTCTTTAGATGTATTAGAATTTTCTGGAGAATCTTTATTTAATATATTACTAGTATTTGACACCTCCTTCTTTGCATTAGATATCTCATTTGTAACATCATAATGATGTGTGTAAGCTTCGTTGTTTCCCATTTCGTCGTCTCCGTGATTCACAGGGGTAATAGCAGAATCAAAAGTTTTATTAATCCTCGGATTTGCCTAAAACAGAAAAAAGAAATTAAACATTTGTTTTCACAAAATCTATTTGAAAAAGGATATAGAAATGATCAATTTGAGTAAATTAAAAGTTGGAATATTTTTTATAACACTTAATATGTAGGTATCTATAATAACTTTTGTAGACGAAACGCGCGTCTGGCGTATATACTAAATTTAGTCCTGGTAGCTATGATGAGTTTATTTGTATCGATACCTCAAAATGTCAAATGTAAAACAATTCAAACGAGAAACCTAACGACCCAATTTAATTACAGCAGCAAACAACAAACACTGAATTACATGCTTTTGACTTGCGACAGACTCATGTATACAAAATGTGGCAGGTTTAAACATGTTAGTGGGCGCCCAACTTCTCCTAATGCTAGCTATAGGACAGTGGTGCAACAGAACAAGAACTGTATAACACGATAAACAAACAACGCATATGATCAACAGCAACAAACAACAACTACTCAATTGCAGGTTCCTTGACTTGGCTGGCTGGGTTATTATATATAATAAGCATGTTGTGTGTGACTGTATTTTGATACACGTTCTACTTATAGTTCCCTTTATAGTCTTTATAACGCGTACGCTTTAAAATTTATCGGTTTCAAGTTTATAACAATTTGTTTAACAAATAATGCTGCACGGAGTCAAGAGAAAAATAGAATACCGATAAACTCAACCCGTTTTTGTCATTATCTGACAGGATTTGATTTTTTCCGACGTAGTCGGTATAGTTTCGGTTTGTGCCCTTTGAACTTAAGGACGCTTAACTATGGCAACAGAATACGCATGCTCGAAAATCCTTTCTGTGATTGGACAAAACGCTGTCATGGTGGGTGATTTGGTTGTGTTTGAAAAAACGTCTCGTTAATTATATCGTGATGGAAAGCAAGTGAAAAAACTGTAAATATTTGAACTAGATCTTACAAAGATTTATATTTTTATTAAAATAATTGTTTCTCCAATAGCTCTTTGCAGCCATGACAGCTATTTATTCGGGACAATTATATAATTTTTAATGTAAACTTTGTTGTACGAACGTATGACTTTTAGAACGCACCTACGCATGTGAGATTTCCGCGGTGTTTTTTTTTAAACATATACTCAAATTTAAATACGTCGGATATCTTTTTTAAAGATAGTTCTTGTTTTGTATTGCATCTCCAAGGAACTATTGTATTTTACCGAGTTTTCTTAACAAATACATTATTACCTGTTTTCTTATTATCCGTCTGCGTTTGAAAGCACAGTATAAAATAATGAATGTAATCACTAGACAGAATACCAATGCTAAGGTAGATAATCCGATTGAAATGCCATTAACTTTATCAAAGTGTTCCATGGCAACAGTCACATTACAGCTTTCATCACAGAACTGGCATTCTGTTTTTGAAGTGTTTTGGTATCTCTCAGGACATTGTCGTACACACAATGGTTGCATTCTCTCATCCATATCAAAATCTTCAAATCCTTCAAAGGTTATGATGGATCCTTTTAGTGAACATTTTAAATCTGTGGTCCTTTTTATAATGAAAAAATCTTTTGGGCATAAAGACGTACATCGATTCTTGTTGTCCATTTTGTTACATGGATGACAACATTCGAAACGTCGATCCACATTGTTTAAGCACGGGAAAGCACTGTCATTCTGCTGTAACAGGGGAAAATATCATTAATTTTAACTTTACAACACCTTAATTAAGCAAAACTGCATGGGATTCAACAAATTATAAAACTATCAATCGTCTTACTAAACAGACAGATTCCGAAGAAATATTATTTGTAGAACACGCATCTTTGATCTATGCGTTTTAAACTCGACGCAGACCATGTCTGTTAAAATGATTATTATTCCTTAACAATTCTTCGCACTATAGGTAAGCAAAATTCTGTAATTTTAAAGATAATACAAAAAAGGCGAATAATTAAGTTACATTCAAACATCATCATGCTATATTTGAAACTAAACTGTTATTTCAAATAGTGACGTTTTGAATAAATTTGATTTTGTTTGTTTTGAAAATATTAGATTATTTAAGAATTTTGATAATTCGTATATAATAACCATAATTCATAGTGAAAGATCAGGAACTCACGTTTCGTTTAGGTGCTTTCCTGTTGGACTTTCTGATTTAAAATTTGTGTTGCCTTTTTAAAATTTGAAACAGGTCTTAATAAGGCACACTAAGGGACTAATAATACATCTCTATATTCGTGCTGTAGTTTGTCCCCCGTGTTTGACCACGGAAGTACTTTTTGTACATAAATTAAAAAATATCTATAGTGGGGAACTGATAAAGGAGTTCATTATTTAAAATAAAATACACAAAACATCACCATAAAATTCCCTTTCATTCACGTTTACTCAAATCACACGGATAGTAACAAAATTATCAAATGGTACACTTATGTTATTTATCGAAGATTTAGCATGATCAATCATTGCCCATCACCATCAAAATAGTGCATTGTATGGTAATAATAATTTTGACCGACATATATGATATTTTTCGTTTGTTCTTATTTTGATAACAAAATCATTTTTCCATAGATTTAGAAGTTTGATGAATTGTTTTTTAATGTATTCATGATCAGATATCAGATCTTTCACGACTAGACCGACATTCTTTATCACCGTTAAGCTAGGTTTAAACTGCCGATCAGATCAACTCGATGATCCCGATTGTCCAAATTTCCACGACCAAGCTCAACTAAATTCTTGATCGGGCCTGTTTACGACTTCTACCGACCGCAATCCGACTGTACACGACCATTCACGACTCTTAAAATGACTTCATCACGACTTCATACCGAAAACAAAATGAATACTTATTCGAAAATTTCCGATCAATTCACGATTTTTACACGATTTTAACTCGACTATCTAGACCAAATAAACTATTCACGATCTCAATCTGATCTCGACCAGACCAGATCAACAAGATTGTATATAATGGGTCGTAGGAAAATCGGAAATTGGTCAGGTATGCACAATTATTTTAGTATAAAAACGTCAGAAATTTTTATTCCCCGCCGCTTCAGACCCTTGTCCGTACGTCCCAACAATATTAGTTTCCGTTCTCTTATTTTTATTTTGCCTCAACCAAATATTATGAAACGCCTTCAAGACAATGCTTATAACCATAAAACACACAGTTCAAATGCGAATTTGAGTAGCCGTTCTTGCGTAGTGACCCTTTATATGCTAGTTGGACACATTTTCCGTTTATTTGGTTATGTTCAGTAGAAGGTAAATTCATACATTTAAAATATCTACATAGAAATACAGCAGTTGGATTTGTGGGCAAGGGGGTAAGAAATCAGAGCGACAGGTAAGTAGCTGTGACGGAGTGCATAGATGATGGTGTAGCCTGACAGCAACGGGCGCCGAGAAAACTTAGGTGAGGCAGTGGTGGACACGATGACCACTGAGTGGGCAGTATGAAAGACTTGATGTACCTCAAAGAAAAAAAGAGGAACCCACTGCTTATAAAAACTTCCTCATAGTGGACACTGATATGTAATGGTAGTTTTATTGCTCTTTTTTTGTGAAATGACACAACAAAATGAGACTAGTCTCTGGAGAAGTGCTTATAATAGACAGCAATATACATAAACTTTACCACCCCGGGGCCCCTTGTCCTTGCTATCTTACAAATAAAGCGTTTCGTTTGTGTCATATATTGTGCATAAGTGTACGTTATCAGTATTTCATCATAGATTTGATATCAAGGGTTGCATGAGGGTCAAAGATATTTATTTTCTTTTTGCTGTATGGCGACAACCTGCATGTATTTGCCAAAAAAATATTGCAAAAGAGGGCAAAGATGTCACATATTTCCCTTAAAGTTTACCCAAAGTAAAATTTCAATCACCTAGAGTGATACCTTTTCTGAAACTGTTTACAACTTGATATATATATATCTGTCAAGAGATCAAGAGTGCATTTCTTTCTAACCAAAGTTTTGTGAACATGGTATGCAATTTGTTACAGTTTGTTAAACGTTGCAAATGCATCGTTTAATCAGATTTTGCTGATCCTGTTTGAACTGTCAAAAACGCATGCACATTAATTTTGTTGTTATTTGAACTTATTACGCGGGGAAAACAGCTTCCGTAGACAGTTACAGAGGAGATCGCTCCTATATGCAAATTTAATTTTATTGGCAGTTTTTCATCTTTATCAGATGACTGTATGAAGATAGTGATCATAAAGCATTTGATTAAACAAAGAGGTACATGTTCCTGCTTGTCATAACTCAAAATATTGTCTAAAATTACTCAAATTTTCCTTCATAGCTGTTATTTTAATGAAAGAAAGCAAGTTGATACCTAAATTTGAGTAATTTAAGACATTGGTTTGAGTTATTACAAGCAAGAACAAGTTTAGATATTTAATTTAATGCTAAATTAGAAAAAATGCATCGTTTTAATTAAAAAAGAACGAACTACAATCTGTAGACGCATTTGAAGCGAGTGTATAGTTTGCTTTCGTCTCATTTTTGTGTGAAATTACGTTAAAAAGTTCCAATGAAAAAGAAATGACTGCAATGTGACCTTAGTTGTCATTTAAAATAATTTCTATGTTATTTGGTGTTCTGTGACGAGCTGTCTCATTGGCAATTGTATCACATCTCCTTTACTACAAACATTTCTGGACAAACGGACACTACGGACAGACAAAAGAGAAAATGGTCCATAACACAGGTAAAATATAATCCAGGTGTTCTTATAAACCAACTTTGAAAGATAGATAGCTTAGTCTTCAGCAGTCTAACAATGAATGTTATTGCACAATTACTTTCATATTTGAAAAATCCACCGGACCCGGTGCCAAAATTGCAGGATTTTCTTCCCTTCCGGAACACCTGAGATCTTCCAAGGTTTTGATGAGTTACGTGTTGCTAAGTTTTTAGTTTTCTATGTCATGTGGACTGCTGTCTGTCTAGTCGTCGGTTTTCGTTTTTTGCTATGGCTGTGTCGTTTTGTTTTTTACCTTTGAGTTTGATTGCAATTGTTCCTTTGGTGTCTTTTGTCTCTCTTTTAAAATGTTACCTCTCCTTGCCAATATATTTTTGCAGAAGACTGCAGAGTTATGAGAGTTAATCGGATCTGCACACACGTTTAGATAATCGTGTATCAGTCATGTGTTCTCGTGTATGGCCAAGTCAAGATCGAAGAGTGATCGAATGTGGTCGCGCAGGGATCGGGAATTGGTCGAATTGGTCTGGGATAAAATAAATATAGCAGGGATCTGGAAACGATTGGACAATAGTCCAGCAAAGGTCGAAATGATCGAGCATTTGTCGAGTACTGATCGGTAAAATTTTTGTATTCCGACCAAACTCGATCTCTACACGATCCTTTCCCAATCAATTCGACCGTAACTCACTCGACGAATTCTCGATCTCTTCTCCAGTGACTGGCTTCTCAATCCTTACTCGAATGTTTTAGACATGTCAAAAACCCTCGGGTAGAAGATCATATCGATGAAGAGCAAGGTAGATTATCCCGAGCATGCTTGTCGATTGAGTCAGACCAGTATCCCGATCACGTAATTTGTCTTGATCGAGTTGATCTGAATGCAGTGTGAACCTAGCTTTATCTTACTTATTCGTTCGCGATCATTTGTCACGAAATCACGAATGACAGCCGTGTAATACGGTTAATACACATCCTTATAAATCTTAATTATCAAGAATTGTCCTAGTAACTGACCTTACCGAGACCCAGCAAACATTTTGCAGATTCATTGAGGAAAACAAAATTCCCATCTATGTAGCTGTGTAGGTGATTCGCCAATATTTTTTTTTTTTTTATAAAACAATTTCGTGATAAAATTACCTTAATTACATGGAATAAAGCAACCAAAATCCATCTCAATTGAGCCATGTGTAAAATAAGTTGCATTAACCAGGAACAAAATATTAAGCGCATGGGTAGGTTTTTTGCAAAATTGTTATAAATAGCTTCTGTTTTATTAACTTTGTCACGATTTTATTAATTAAAGCTAGCTCCTATATATAGAAGCTCGAATCGCTCGTATCAACATAAAATTTCTTAATCTTTCAAATCAAAAATAGGCGACTGTTTTTAGAATTAGGAAGAAATTACAAACCTCGAATTAAATGATATCTAAGTACATTTTTAGCTCACCTGGACCAGAGGGTCAAGTGAGCTTTTCTCATCACTTGGCGTCTGTCGTCCGTCGTCGTCTGTTAACTTATACAAAGATCTTCTCCTCTGTAACTACTGGGCCAAATTTGACTAAACGTGGCCTCAATCATCATTAAGTATTTAGTTTTTAAAATGTGTCCGGCGTCCCAGCCAACCAACCAAGATGGCCGCCATGGCTGAAAATAGATCATAGGGGTAAAATTTAGATTTTTGCTTATAACTCTGAAAGCAAAGCATTTAGAGCAAATCTGACGTGGGTCAAATTGTTTATCAAGTGAAGATCTATCTGCACTGAAATTTTCAGATCAACCCGACAACCGGTTGTTGGGTTGCTACCCCGGAATTGGTTATTGTAAGGACATTTTGCTGTTTTGAATACTATTATAGATCGAGATAGACTGTAAACAGCAATAATGTTCAGCATAGTAAGATCTACAAATAAGTTAACATGACCTAAATGGTCAGTTATCCCCTTAAGGAGTTATTGCCCTATATTTTATTTTTTTACCAATTTTTGGTATATTTTGTAATCTTTTACCAAAATCTTCTCCTCTGAAACTTCTGGGTCAAATTCAACCAAACTTAGCCACAATCATTATTAGGGTATCATGTTTAAAAATATGTGCAGTGACCCAGCCAACCAATCAAGATGGCCATCATGGCTAAAAATAGAACATAGGGGTGAAATGTAGATTTTGGCTTATAACTCTGAAACCAAATCTGACAGTTTAATATTGTTTATCAAGTCAATATGTATCTGCCCTGAAATTTTCAGATAAATTGGACAACTGGTTGTTGGGTTGCTGCCACCTAATTTGTAATTTTTAAAGTTTTTTTTTCGTTTTTGGTTATCAAGACTTTGTGATCAACAGCACAGGATATTCTTGATAACCCATACAGCAAGGAGCGCTGGAAATCGATAGTAAAAAAGGCTGTAGACAATTCTTACAAAGCTCAAACCATATCTTCTGCTCGGCTTTATTCATCTTTACGCTTCTTATCCACCAATAATCTGCTATGGGATAGACTTCATCCTAGCTTAGCCAGCGTAAATACCTCTTTCTCAAGATATTAGTAGATTACCGACGATTGAAACTGTTGACAGGTATTTACTATCTACAAAGCAACAATTTTTAAAGCTGCCTTCAACCAAAACTCAGTAGACCCAACATGCCTATTATGCCGCGAAGGGTAAGCCAGAAACAATCGATCATTTCATATTCTACAGTGTAGCAGACATCCGTGCATTTACATTTGCAACCACAATCACATATAAAGCTACTAGGGTCCAATATAAAGTTAGTGTCTAGTGTGGTGTTACTATGGATACTGCATTTCATGCACACATCAATACTACAAATAAAATTATATAATTCTTGTAGATAAGGTCAACGAATATCATGCAGAGCTGGACATTCCAGAAGGAAATGGTCGATTGTTTCTGGCTTACCCTTCGCGGCATAATAGGCATGTTGGGTCTACTGAGTTTTGGTTGAAGGCAGCTTTAAAAATTGTTGCTTTGCAGATAGTAATATGTCTTTTAGGTATATATATATATATAATTCGTCGTTGTACGAAGTGCTCCTTTGAAGAAGGATTTTTTCTCAACCAGAACAGAACATGGTTTGAAATTGTGCCTACATAACCTAAATAAATCAATCATAAATTTATAAAACCGAACCTAATTTAGAAAAAGATTGTTTCTGTACAAATTATACCAAAGAATCAGTGTCCTTGAACTTTGTCTACTTTATGTAACTTGTATAATTTTATCAAAATCTAACAATTGTACCTAAAACCATCACCCGAAACAAGAAATTGGAATTGATTTTTTTCTCTTTTTTTCAAGCCAGACCTTGACCTTTTGACTTTTCACAAAAATCTTTTTTTTAATTTCTCCATATCTCCCGTTATTTCTCGTCAAATTCCACCAGAAACACAAATTTAAAGAAACTACATGAGCAGAATTACTACCCCGAAACCAACTTATTGTTTTCCATTTACTTGCAACATTGATCACCCCTCAAACTTGATATACTTCCTCTTCCTTATAGGTTTCATCCATACTGATTCCATTGCAATCAATAAACTAAAACTCAACTAACAATCCAGAACCCACTTTATCATTGTAATGCCCACAACGTTGCGGAAATGGCAGTTTTGCCTTGTCCGACTGCACGTCCATCCCTTTATACGAAAGTACGTACGTTCCAAAACTGTTTCCGTTCTCTCACTTTATAGTTTGTCTCTTCCAATCGTAATGAAACTTACAGATATACAATGCGTTTTACCGTTTTTGAGTCATGTCCCGTTATAATGTTTTATGCAAGCAGGCATCTATGTCGAATGGCACATTCCCCATTTATTTTAGTATCATGAATTGTGACCATAACACCAATGAAAGCTTTTGCACCTCTCACAGTCTGATCAAATCTAAACTTAAAACAATAATAAATTCATTATTTTTATTCATTTACTAAAGATACCAACAACAAAAATTAACAATTCACATGTATGGCAAAGCACTAGATTACAATACAGTGGTAACATAATTCACACTACAAAGCACTAGATTACAATACAGTGGTAACATAATTCACACTACAAAGCACTAGATTACAATACAGTGGTAACAGAATTCACACTACAAAGCACTAGATTACAATACAGTGGTAACATAATTCACACTACAAAGCACTAGATTACGATTCACAGTGAAATTAACAGTCTCTGGAGAATACACAAAAATCTTCTGTCAGAAACTGTACAGTAGTGTCGTTGTCTTGTTGTGAATGTCTTGGTGAACCCTCTGGTGTGCTCTCAGTAGATGAAGGAGTGGGGTTGTCAGACTTCATGATCATGGACGATAACTCTTGGACTTGGTTCCATTTCTTCTCTCTATATTGGTTGTACATCTTACGAATACCAAGTGTAGTTGACTTTTGAGTCATTAGATGTTTACTGTAACCATGACTTCCACTGATTTCTGCTGTAAATAAGTAGTGGTCTAGTTGCCGGATTTTACCCTCTAATAAATTTAGTTGAGTAACTGCTTGATCATGTGCTGTGAGTAAGGTAATGAGCTGCTGAGCATAGTATACGACAGTAGAGTCTTCCATTTTTGTATTGGTAGTATGTTGGTGAGAGAACTTGTTCAGTGGTTTGAATAACTTTCCCTAATCATGGCCATGTATATATATCTTTAAAATTTACTCAAAATTAAAGTTAGCTTGGGTTGGGCTTGTATATGTGATAATATCTTCTCACTTTTGTTACTTATATCCACTTAACATAAAAAAAAAATACAAATAGCTTTTAATTAATTAGAATAGATAAAAGGAATTTATCAATTAATGATTAAAGATGAGAGGAATTAATTGAGTAATAATTGAAGATGAAAGACATTAATCAATTAATAATTGAAGATGAAAGAAAATTAATCAATTCATCTAAATTGAAGATAAAATAATTTAATCAAGTAGTAGTTGAAAGTAAACAAAATTTAATCAAGTAGTATAGTTCAAGGTAAAAGAAATTAGTCAAGAATTATTTGAAGGTAAAAGAAATTAGTCAAATAGTAATTGAAGGATAAATATAGAATAATAGGTAGTTGAGTTTTTGATACTGACTATATCATGTGGACTATCTAGACAAGCCCGTTAGGGCATGATATAGTCAGTATCAAAAACTCAACTACCTATTATTCTGTTTATCGGTAATTATGACGTCACGCAATGTTACGACGTCACGCAATGTATTGCCTAATATTTTCAGTGATACAGCCCACCCGATGCAACCCGTGTCATCCTCTTCAATAGATCTTATGTTAGTGGAGTTACGTTGTTCAATAGACCATATGGTATACCATGTTAACACATGTTATGGGGTTATTCTATGGAAATAGAGTAACACCGTATTATAACCATGCCGCTAGTATACGGTATGGGGTTATCCTATTCAAGTAAGATTACACAGTAATGATACAAATTTAACATATAGTATGGAGTTGTACTATTCAATAAGGGTAACACAGAAATTATACAATGTTAGCACATAGGATAAACTGAGTATGGGGTTATCTTATTCAAGTAAAAAACACAGATATTTTGGTATGACACAGAGGCTGAACATTGGCCAATCATTGTATTTCTTGTATAATCATAACCCCAAAACTTTCAAGCCACATGCAAACAGAGGGTGTAGAGGTCATTGTTACATTAATTGACCAAACTTTTGCATCTTGTCATGATACGACTAACGGTGCATCATGTAAAATAAAGATTCAAGTAAGTTGAGAATTAAATGCATACTTTAATTTGTAAACAATTATACATATTACCTACTACGAAGTTTTTTTTCCAATAATTCCTATTCCTCGTCCCGTCCCTTTTTGATTTGACTTAAAGCACGTTTTATTGTAGAATATTAAACGAGCCTGTTGCTCTAACACTGATTAACTTGACTGTTTAACCAAAACCCACCTGCAGATCTATGAATCTAATTGAACGTGTCATGAAAAATTGAGTTATATTTGCTAAACATAAATATTTGTCAAACGTTTATATTGATTAACGACGTCGTTTTTAACTGCAAAACGCGCAACCTCTCGGTCAGCCCATAGCTGAGGCCGATAGCAAAATGTACAGTGGCAGTGGTACTGTCCGGAATTGTTTCATACGTTTGGACCGGAAGTTGTGAAATTTATTTTCCGTTTAGTCAATTTCACTTTCACTTTCACTTTGACTGGTAAATTCTGGCCTAGAAAGTGGGACAATTTATAACAGGAGACAGAAACCTGCTTTCATCAGGTTGATTATTAGAGAAATGTTATATCTATCTACTCCAAAATATTAAAATGAAATACATATGTCTTACTGCAAGTGCAAAAACTTCCCCCTCAAAAGTTGAAGGCAAAACAACATGAAAAAATACATTTGTTTATCAGGGATAATATGAGAATGGTGCTACATTAAATGCAAGCTTACCAAGACATAGTTTATTTATTGATAACACCACACTCAGAGATCCAGAAGCCCACATTATATTGCAGAACGTTTATCTGTTTTTTGCACAAAACTTGCAGAATTATGTTGCATGAATCGCTGCCACTAAAACTTAATTTTAATATAATAAGGGTTTCAGCTGGTATAGAATAACTAACTGTAGACCATGCAACTAGTCCTATAATGCAAGGCTGTGGTTATGTAACAGTGGTTTGATTCTGCCAGTGTACTTTATTTGGAGGATTTATGGTGTATTTGAATCCTGCATAGTTGATTGATGTAAACAATAAAGTTTTCGTCCAAGGAATGTTCACGCTAGTGTTTTGAAACCAGGGATGATTACACTAGTGATTTTATACTGTAATGATTGCTCTAGTTAAGGATGCCTCTGTAATTGAAACTTTCTGTAAGAACAATAAAATTGAGAATGGAAATGGGGAATGTGTCAAAGAGGCAACAACCCAACCATAAAACAGACAACAGCAGAAGGTCACCAATAGGTCTTCAATGCATCGAAAAACTCCCTCACCCGGAGGCGTCCTTCAGCTGGCCCCTAAACAAATATATATACTAGTTCAGTGATAATGGATGTCATACTAAACTCCAAATTATGCACAAGAAACTAAAATTAAAAATCATACAAGACTAACAAAAGCCAGAGGCTCCTGACTTGTGACAGGTACCTATAGCCAAGTAGAAAAGTAAATGCATAACAATACCCACAGTAAAAATCAGTTCAAGAGAAGTCCGAGTCCAATGTCAAAAGAGGTAACATAAGAAAATAAACAAAATGACAATACATGTACTGCATAAATAACAACAGACTACTAGCAGTTACTGACATGCCAGCTCCAAACCTCAATTAAACTGAATGAAAGATTATGTCTTCATCATATGAATATCAGGCACAATCCCTCCCATTAGGGGTTTAGTATTATACCATCATGAAATATATGAGAACATAACCCGTGTCATGTCAAAACTGATTTTTAAATGAATGTGTTTAATTCTGATGCAAAGACCCTATAAGTGAATCAATATTAAAGCCAAAATATGCAATTTTTAATGACCTGACAACAGTATCGTAACTATATCCCTTCTTAATAAGTCTGTTTAAAGGTTTTGTTAGCTTCTGCACAAATCTGCTCTAAACATTAGGTTTATATCAAGTTTAATGTCCTGATCATAGATACAAGTATTTTGAGTTATAAAATATCTTCCTCACCATCATCAATATTATTTGCTAGATTGTAAACTGGTTCCTTGAAAATCATTCTAATTTTAACCCATTAATATATGTAAACAATAAACTGGTATTATATCAACTGAACAATGCTATAAAAATCGATTCTTTCACACTATTTACATCCAATATTAAACAGTTATACCCGGAATGAATGCTCAGTGGAATGAAAGTACAGTATTTCAAATCAAATTTTGTTTGTAACACTTCTCAGTACAGTATCAAGATCTACAACTAATTCTAATATAACGTGCTGCTTTTGCTTTGTAAACAACACCGTGATAAAATTCTCAATATATCTATACTTAGCACAGACTCAGAGATGTACATAATAATGGCTGTTACAACATACCTCCCACGTAAATCCACATGTATTGTAACCTTAGTAACTTTGCAAACTCTTTGCCGATTTTATTGTTTTAAAAATGGCAATTAAAAAAGACAAAAGAACTTTTATTCTTTTTCAGATGCATAATAAAAAAATAAATGCCCAAGAGTTCAGAGAAATCAACAATATCGAAATAAAATTAAATTCGCGAAAGTCTTAATATTTTTGGCGAATTCAAGTCATTTCAAAACATGACATCATACAAATGAAAACGCTAGAGTTGAAGGTGTTCCGTTACGTGAACAATAGAAATTTGTATGATAAATGGATTTCTGATGTATTTATATGTTTTCTTTTCTATTTTAATGCATTATACTAATATTTACAGATTTCAGCAAGTCATCTTTGGTTACGAAATGTCAATTTTGAATTTGACAGTCGCTTACGAGAAACACATGTAAATTAAAGATGGCAAATGTTGGGATTGAGAAGTAAAAGAATTAAACAGGTTTTATTCGAGCAGTTATTCACGAAATAATCCATGCAAGCTACAGATTTATTAGAATGTTTGAGCTTGATCTAACAAGGAATAAAAAAGAACAGCCAAACACACAAAATACCAACCCTCACTTCAATTTTTTAATGACCGTATTTATCCTATTAGAATCAAAATAATTTATGGCAGCCATAGATTGTTGGAAATTTACAAATGGCCTGAAATTCATAAATTTAATTCCTCGCTAACGCTCAGGATAAAATTTGAATATCTCAGCCCAGGCCATGTGTAAATTTCCAACAATCTTTGGCTTCCATGAACTATTTCTTAACTAATACCACAACAAACTACGATAACATAGGAATCATGATACATGTTGGTCTGTCTGTTTTGAGATCGTCTTGCAAGGTTTTTCCTCTTATACCTTGAAATGATGAGGGGACACAAAGTTCTACCCGTGTCCGGCTGTATGTCTACATCCTTTTGCACATCCGTACTTCCCAAAGTTTACAAATGGATCATAACTATGCTGTGTAACAAAAGTATTTTGTGGTAATAAGCATAAAAAATGGAAATAAATGCTGAATTTTTGCTTCCTTTCTCAAACATAAGTTAGTCTCAAACAAATGTAATAAAACTTATACACAATACTGATCTGACACCGCAAATCAACATGCACATTTGGGTAGGGTCAATTTTACTCTTCTTCAGTTATGTCCCTTTATAACTTTATATGATATGCATAGGGTGCATCATCTATGTCCCATTGACATATTCCCCATTTATTTGAGTCATAATTTATAAAAGGGAGATAATTGAAGACTTATTGTAGTATCTTTTAAGCAAAACTCTCAATGTGAATGGTTTTAATGAAACTTGATACATTGCATGTAAAACAAATAGAACATATATTGAAATTTGTTTATTTATTGTAGAATGAAAAGAATCTGCTTTACTAAAAATCCACCAAAGATTAGATAGTTTTTGCCCGAAACAGACCACACACTAGACTGGAAGATTCAACATCCACATGATCCAGCAAAAAGAGGAAAGTGGCATTGATTCAGTTTCAATGCACACTCTTACTTTTCCCTTACAAGGTGATATGAGATGTTAATGATACTTTTAAGCAAAAATTGAATATAAGTAGGTTTGAGACAGGTCACAGGTATTGTTGCTTCAATAATTTTTGTTTTTACTGAATCACCAGTAAGTTAACATGGGAAACTAATCTTTTACATTTTCAAAACATACTCAGATACTTGTATACAGGTGCTGATGTACTAAGGCAATTTCAATCTATAGAATTACTGGTCCATATGTACCATATTTACAGTTTTTTGCATGATTTGAATGTGAATAGCTATATCAATAATTGTATTATTTTCTGCTGACATAAGAGGAAGATGTTTAGATGATTAAGGATATTAACTTATTATGGAAGACATTTTTATTTTATTGTACTGATTAAAAGGGTTAATAGTTCAATAATATTATGACAGTATACAGATTCCCAATTTACCTTTAAACTTAATGTGCATGACCTCCAGCATTTTGTCCAGCCTATTCTATTAGTTTTACATGCATCTTCATGTCAAGACTTATTATTTGGAGAAGGACAAGCAGAACAGTTTTTTCAATGAAATTAATTTAAAAAAAAATGAATAATGTGTTACTATTTAGTTAGTAACTAGAGATTAGTATTACAATATTATTTTAAAAAAAAAATTGTCCTTCACATGGAATAACTAATAATGGTATAGACAAAATAATATTCTTGACAGTGTTTTGTAGAGCAAGTTTAATGTAGGGTTTTCTACATACCCTAGTTAAATTATGTATTTGTTTTCACTTATAGTTAACTTATGGGATAACTAAAGTCTCCATTTTAACTTTCTTTTTATAGGGATATATGTACCAAAAAGAGTTGGTCTATGTGCTCAAAGAAAAGACAACAATTGTGATCAAGCTTTTTTTTTAGTCCTATTTCTGATGTTGAGAAGAAAGGTATGCTTTTCTCTTGTATGACTAACGTAATGTTCATTGCTACTTTGACAAACTTTCAATCATGCTTATTGTGAAGTGCATAAATTTCTTACTTAAGAGAACAATTAATGATATGATCTGTAGCAAAACTTTAAAGGATAACATAGTCTTTATAATTATGGGTGAGACTTTTCCAGTTTTATAGAATAGTAGAAAAAGTCTGTTTACCATATTATGTAGTTGACAACATCATATCACCATTTATTTTATATAATAATCTTAAAGGGAGGAATGATACTTTATAAAAAAAAAAAGATGTGGTTTGGTTATCAATGAGACAACTCTCAATCCACAACCAAATGTACCGTAGTCAACAATTTCTAAAAGTATTGCAATATTGACCTCATATAAATGCAAATCCTCTGAGAAAAACTTATTTTTAAGGATTTGGTATTGTAAGGAATTTAATGTGATTCTTTAAAATCAGTATTTGTTTTTATTGATATATATGTTCAAAATGTTTAGGAAGGAGTGCAATGTGTATATTATATTAATGTG
Source organism: Mytilus edulis (assembly GCA_019925275.1). Classification (NCBI taxonomy): domain Eukaryota; kingdom Metazoa; phylum Mollusca; class Bivalvia; order Mytilida; family Mytilidae; genus Mytilus; species Mytilus edulis. The sequence goes on along the minus strand of CM034349.1, from coordinate 99,148,968 downwards.
AAATTTAGCGTATATTTTGTTGTTGTAAGAAATCTCATATTATGAGATTTGTCTTGTATAAGCCCCAAAACACTTAGGCCAATGACTTTTTGCACAGTTGTTGTGCCTATTATATTTTTTTGACATTTGTCTCATTATTTTTTTGGTAAACTAAATCTTAAAAAATGTAAAGGCTCAATTAATTAACCCTGTCTATCCCACTGTCTGTTTTTCTCTATAAGAGTACATTGTTTTTTCCGGCTTTCTCCTCCTACAGTTTTTGAGATACAGCTTAGTAGGATATATAGTAGGATGTTTCTTCACATAATAAGAGTATGGATGTCCACAGGATTTTATTTGTTTTCAAGGCTCTATAAGCACACACAAAAATCAAAGGATCAGGGCTTTATTGCACTTTTTCTTAACTATTATCAGTATTAAAGCCTTAAACACAGAGCCAAAAAAAAAAATCACTGCAAGTATAAGATAGCCCTAAGCATTGGTTTGAGCAGAATTTTTAGCCAAAAAATTCAGATAGACTTTATATAAACATGTACCACCACCAAATTGGGCCAGAAAAAAAACATACTTGAAAGTAGAAAGTATTTAAAACAGAATAGGCATAACTAAGATGTAAATATCAAAATATATAGAATATAGTTTGGTAATTGAGTTTTATTTGAAAGGTGTATATAGTACTGGCGATCCTTGTAGAACACATTGAAATGTATAAATGAATTCTAAAATTGAAACCACATATTGCATGTTTCTGAAAAGGGTCTGGTTTGGTGTATCTAAAGTTTGGGTAGCCAGCACAGTCTGATGTGTAAATGACCTTCTGCCGTTGTCTGTTGTCTGTTCTATATTCCGGTTGTTGTCTCTTTGACACATTCTCAATTTTATCATCATTATCTCCTAAACTATATGAGATATCTTATAAACTGTATAAGATATCTTTTTAACTATATAAGATATCTTGTATGGCATGTGATACGGATTTCGTCATGTTTTGTACTCTTTATCATATATTTAAACAGGAGAGTGAATATCAACTGCTTTCTGACCCCTAGCACCTGAGATTTACTTCTGTTTTGAAAGCGTTAAAGAGAAATGCTTAATTATTTATTGGAAGCACCTGTGTTACCTTACATTTTGAGTCATGTTGTTCATAGAATTATTTTGTTTATTTTTATTTTTTGTGTGTTTTGTATGGTATTTCATTGAGATCTTTTTTATAGTTGCATTTCGTGTGCCAGAATATGAACGCTTGATGTCTGTGACATAACAATGATGCAATTCAATAAATGGCTTCATGCCCTAATGACCGTTTTATTTTGTCTGAATCACTACTGTCACAAAGGTGAAATCCGAGTAGGAGTGTGATAAAGGGTACTCATCAAAGTTGAGCAATACAGATTAAACAGCAGGCTATTTATCAAATAGAATGAAATTCAAAACAGTGTGGCTGTGGCCATTGATTGACACATTAAATTCATCCATTGAATGGGACAATTTACGTGAACGTTCGTCTGCAACAACCACTGTTCACGACGTACCTACGATAGACATTTAAACTGTGGGGTCCCCAAAGGTTTCTTAACGACTTTAATTATAAAATAATTCGAAAAATTAATCAGGAATAACCTTTATGTTTTGATTTATATAATTGATATAAATCGAAACATCCTGTTATTTCTGATTATTTTTTCGAATTACTTTATTAAGGTGTTGAGAACCTTTGGTGATCCCATAGTTTAAGTGTCTTTAAAAAGTACATAGGTAGCAGTGGTCGTTACATACAAATGTTCACCTAAATTGTCCCAGTCAATGGATGAATTTAATGTGTCAATCAATGGCCACAGCCACACTGTTTTGAATTTCATTCTATATAAAACTACTGTTTTTAATATTACATATATGATACAAATATATATCTATATGTTTATTGTTTCAGGATGTAATGAAGTAACAATAGTGAAGGTTTTAGCAAGCAGGTACTGAAAGAACTTCAAAAGGTTAATCCTACAGCTGTCTGGTGATGTTGAAAAAAATCCAGGACCTACAATGGTATCGATCACCCCAAAAAAATGCTATGTTTGAGACTGAAGTATATTTAGGATTAGTTGCTCTGAAAAAACAAGCACTTTAATTTAACAACTTCATCAAAATCCATTTAATTAAGGCATATTGGATAATGTTTCAATTCATCTTTAACATAATTTTCATTGAAATTTTATGTTTTATTAACCAATAGAAAACTGGTAAGTACTCTGTTCAAGTAAGGCAGACTGGACATGCTGCCATGAACAGTTTCCATGGGATAACTTATGAAACATTTAATCAACTCAGAAATGACACAAAACTGTCTTCTCACAGTTATTGTTATAGACCTGGTTACATGACATATTATGGTATACCGTTGTCTGTCCATCCATCGTCAACATGTCAGACATTAACTCAAAAAGGCTTAAACCAATTTGCCTAAAACTTTGGTGAATCGTTTATATTTATTGAGGTGAGATCCTTTATTTTTATAAATTTTAGATTTTAAGTTTCTGAGTTATAGGGTTTTATTAATTAAAAATAGGGAAATTTTCCAGTTTTCTGACAATCATTTAAAAAGACTTTTCACCAACTTGCAAGAAATTTTGGTGAATTGTTTATATCTCTTGACATAAACTCCCTTTCAATTTTTATAAATTTTAAATTTTTTGTGTTTCCCATTTACAGGGTTTTAATCATTAAAAAAAGGGAATTTTCCAGTTTTCAAACAATAGCTCAAAAATACTTTCAGCAGCTCTTATTGAACTTTGGTGAATTGTTTATATCTATTGATGTAAGGTCCCTTTAGAATTATATAAATTTTAGATTTTATAGTTCAGAGTTATGGGGTTTTATTCATTACAAAAGGGGGAATTTTCCAGTTATTGGACAATAACTCAAAAATACTTTCAGCAATTCCATAGGCGGATCCAGGGGGGCCCTGGGTGACCCAGGTCCCCCCTTTTGTGGTAAAAATTTGGTTGATTATATAGGGAATCACTGATGCATGACTGGAGTGGGCCCCCCTTAGAAAAAGTTCTGGATCCGCCACTGAATTCTCATGAAACTTTGGTGAAATTTCGCTACTTGTAGCATTTTATTCTTCTGAATCCAAAATTTTAAAAAATACTGAAATAATTCTGAAATAATTGTTTCTCTGTACTGTATGCTAATTCTATTGAAGATAATTGTTTAAAGTGACTCCTGACATGATATAATCTTGTACTTATTATAAACCCCACAAAGTTTTTGGAGTGAATATATGAATCACTCTGTCTGTCTGTCTGTTTCATATGTCTTGTAAACTTAACTCCTCCGTAATGTATGTACCAATAAGATGAAACTTTACAGAGTCTAAATTATTTCAAGGGAGATAATTGAATTTACTTAGTTTAACATTGCAATAAGTGGCAACAGGTCTCGTAAGTGCAACTCAAATACTCACCTAGTTCCATTATTTGCATTGATTGATTTTGCAGTACACAACCTAAGACTTGAGTATGTAGGAAATAGTCCAGATCCAATACTTTTCAAGGGAGATAATTGAACCTAATTAGTTTAATATTGCAATAAGTGGCAACAGGACCTGTAAGTGCAACTATGTTTAATTACCTTGATGGATATTGATGTAAATTTACACAGTAGACTGACACCACCAGAGAATGTATATGAAGGAAATAATCCTGGTCTGAAATATTTTAAGGGGGAAATGGATCTTAATTGTTTAATGTTGCAATATGTTGCAACAGTGTTTAGTAAGATAAGTGGATGTTCTCCTTATCTGCTTTATCAATATTGTTGAAATTTTATATCAAGTGCAGTACACCGCCTGGGAATGTGCATGAAGGAAAATCATATTTGTCTGAAATATTTCAGAAGATGAATTGGAATGGGGTGGGGTATCCTTTAGTGGGTTGACTCCTAGTTTTATGCAATACACTCAGAATGGCAAATACTATCCATGCTGTTCTGTGTTCACTCTTGTTTCAAACTAGGATCACAAAAGTCCTTGTTATATTCTTTACATATATTACGAAGTTAGATCTCCACAAAAGTACAGGTGAATCAGGAGTCTTAACATATCTATGTTTTAGTAACTAGAATACAAGTTTTTATTGTTGCGATACTCACCCAGTTGCATTACATTTAAATTTAATCAGAGAATTACTTTTTATAAGAACATTTGAAACATCAAATAAAAATAGGGGGCCTCTGCCTTCTGTTCTTTAAAAATAAATACAAAACTCAAAGTGTCCTATCAAATCAATGTAATTATCTGCCCTTGATTTTAAAAGAATATATTTTTTTTAATTTAAATACACTTTATCACACTTAATTTTTTGATAGCTTGATCCAACTTCCAAGCTTAAGATGTTCCAGTCATATAATATTGCATTATACTTTGTAAAATTTTAAACCAAAAAAGAGATTTTTTGCAACATGCCTAAAACCAGAACTAAGACATCATTCCAACTTGACTTAATATATCTTTGGAAAAGTCAGTTATCTGGAATGTGATCTGAACAGTTCAACTTTTTTTTTCATTTTATAATGTATGTTTATTTCAATAATTGAACCAGTTTTTGTGAATTTTACATGAAAAAAATTGTATTTTAGGTTTATCAAGACTTCTTAGTGCTTGCCATACAAGTGTCAAAGAGTGAAGGGCAAGAATGGCTTTAAAGAACAGAGAAGACTTGTTTTATTGCACTTAGTTTTGAGCTTATGTTTGATATTTTACCACTACGATAGAGTTATGTAAATTTATGTAATGTATTGTTCTAATATACCGATCTGTTTTGTAATTGCTCCTTTTTAGATATGTTGTAATTGGTTTTTTTTTATACCTTTTCCTACGTCAGTACTATTGACAACTATTGATGGTTTTTAGTAAGGTTACTTTGTTTTGTTTTTTTATTTCTTAGGATTAAGATGTCATTCTTGAATACCTTGTAAGTATGACCTGTGTTTTTTATTATTTCTTGATATGTGTAGTATTAATCCACCCCAATTATATTTAGTTATGAAAAAAATATATGCCATAAGGACAGTCCACTATGAATGCCTCTCTGAAAAGATTAGAGAGTCTTGGCATAAATAAATATAAATTTCTAAAATATAAACAAATTATTAAGACTCCATACAAAAAAAAAGTTTGTGTCACAACAGTGATTTTTTTTTGTATAATAAAGGTTAGTTCTAAATCCTATTATTTTTATTGGGATTGTCTTCATTACATAGAGGATGTGTTTATCATATAATTTAATATACCTCAAAACGTGATTTTTAAATGTCATAAATACATGTACAGAAAAACATACATAATGATTATGATATGCTAATACTTCATTGTTGCAAATAATTGTACTTTAAATTAAGATGAATATATAAACTGGAATTGACTAATCATATTTATGTTTGTTGATTGTTGACAATATGTGTTGAAAAACAAAAAAAAGCCATAGGACTTAGAGTAACAAGCCTCAGTCAAAAAGTCACAATTAATTAATTCATAACTATTTAAATGTATAAAAGAAAACGTATTAAACAGTGTCTTTTTGTAAGATAAATTGGTTTGTTCATTATTAATTTTTGAAACTTGTAAATTTGTTGATAAATTTACTTGGTCTATAAAAGATTAATATAATATAAAGATATCTATTGAATTTGTCTTCCTATTAAAAAAAATCTCTCAAAAACACTTTGTGCCCTCTTGCTCCATATTTTTTAATAGGTTATTTTTTTGTCTATTTTGTTTTGTACCATGATATTATGCATGATAAATATAAATTGTGCTTTATGCATGTCACTAATGTATAGATAATTTTCTTGTTAGATATTTATGATAATGTTTTTATTTACATTTACATATATTTATATATATACAAATTTAGAAAATTTAAAGTTTTATAATAAAGAATAAAATTAATAAAACATGTTTAGATTGATTTGATTGTATCCAATATGTTTATTAAAAGGAAGGCTGTTCCAGTAATAGATATTGAGTTTAAATATAACTTGCATCATATAGAAAATAAAACAGCAAAAGATAGAAAACAGAGAGAAAATTGCTTCAACTATCATATTTAAAGTTCATTTCCTCTTTACAGAAGGAATTGAGTGCAACACAAAGCCTGAATTGAACTTAGTATTGTAGCTAAGCATGACTTTTTGTGTGAAATTATTTTTTTATTAAATGATGACTTTACTATTTTCACCTATTTTTTTATAAGTAAAACTAGAACAGGATACAATCTGTGAGTTATATGGTTTTCTTAAAAAGAGTCTCCATGTATACATGTATGAATTGTCTGTGATTCTAAGATATTGTCAGTGTGTCTTTTTCAAAGATCTACATTTCAGTCAGACCGGATTCTTGTGACTTTGACCTTAAAGTTCTGTGATTAGATCCATTCTTATGTCAGTTAAAATCTCATTAGAGATAATGTTGTCTCTGTTTGTATATCTTGCAGACTTGCTTATTTATTATCATTATTTATTATTTCTAAAATATTGGACGCAGCAGGTCAACTATATGTTATGTATGTAAAGGGGAACATGTCAGTTTGGCAGGTTTCATCTGACCTTGATCTAATTTTTATGATTCATTGGTCAATGTTAAGTTTGTTGTGTTTTGGTCTTTTTTCAAGTACTATATTAAGCAATAGGTCAAATATATTTGGTATATTGAATTATTGTTAGATGTGCATGTGTGTCTAACAGGATTTATGTAAAATATGAATTGTCAGTGATACTTGTAGTGAAACCTTAATCTCTAAAAGACCATAAAATCAATGGTCAGTAAAGCATATGAGACATTTCAGCGTGTGCACTCTTGTTTGTTTTTAGAAATCAAAAATGATTTTTTTTTGCCTATAAAATGTACTTTTACTGTATCTTTAAAGTAGTCAGCACCGTTAGCCACTAATCCGATAACCCAGACTAGTAAATATTGATTCAAACTAGAGAAAATTTTCAAAATTTTATAGAGTCATATAGGGACAAGTTTTGATTTTTAGTTTACGGACTAGTAAATGAAAAAGTTTTTGGCGCAGACTGTCTTTACAAGCAGATAAAGAAAGACATTAGTCTAATTCATTTAAATATAGATAATGACAGATGTAAGACTTGTAAATGAAAAAGAGACAATTGGTAAAATATAAATAATAAAAGATATAAGGCATGTACACGAAACAAGCCGGAGTTAAATATGGATGATAAAAAATGCAAGGCAAATGTACACAAGACAACTGCACTGCAAATTCAAATAATTTACAAATGGCAAACCCTGATATGCATTGTCTATGGTTCTTAGATACAGTCTGTAAGTATTGTCTGTTGTTCCTAGATACTGTCTGTAAGTATTGTCTGTTGTTCCTAGATACTGTCTGTAAGTATTATCTGTTGTTCCTAGATACAGTCTTAAGTATTGTCTGTTGTTCATAGATACAGTCTGTAAGTATTGTCTGTTGTTCTTAGATACAGTCTGTAAATATTGTCTGTTGTTCCTAGATACAGTCTGTAAGAATTGTCTGTGGTTCTTAGATACTGTGTATTTATTGTCTGTGGTTCTAAGATACAGTCTGTAAGCTTTGTCTGTGGTTCTTAGTGGTTCTAAGATACAGTCTGCAAGTTAAAACTGTCGTGGTTCTGAGATACCGCATAAAAGTATTGTCTGTGGTTCTTAAATACAGTCTGTACGTATTGTCTGGTTCCTAGATACAGTCTGAAAATATTGTCTGGTTCCGATGTACAGTCTGTAGTTCTTATTTACAGTCTGTAAGTATTGTCTGTGGTTCTTATATACAGTCTGTAAGTATTGTCAGTGGTTCTAAGATACAGTCTGTAAGTTTTGTCTGTGGTTCTTAGATACAGTCTGTAAGTATTGTCTGTGGTTCTTATATACAGTCTGTAAGTATTGTCAGTGGTTCTAAGATACAGTCTGTAAGTTTTGTCTGTGGTTCTTAGATACAGTCTGTAAGTATTGCCTGTGGTTCTTATATACAGTCTGTAAGTATTGTCAGTGGTTTTAAGATACAGTCTGTAAGTATTGTCAGTGGTTCTAAGATACAGTCTGTAAGTATTGTCAGTGGTTCTAAGATACAGTCTGTAAGTATTGTCAGTGGTTCTAAGATACAGTCTGTAAGTATTGTCAGTGGTTTTAAGATACAGTCTGTAAGTATTGTCAGTGGTTCTAAGATACAGTCTGTAAGTATTGTCTGTGGTTCTTATATACAGTCTGTAAGTTTTGTCAGTGGTTCTTATATACAGTCTGTAAGTATTGTCAGTGGTTCTAAGATACAGTCTGTAAGTATTGTCTGTGGTTCTTATATACAGTCTGTAAGTATTGTCTGTGGTTCTTATATACAGTCTGTAAGTATTGTCAGTGGTTCTAAGATACAGTCTGTAAGTTTTGTCTGTGGTTCTTAGATACAGTCTTCAAGTATTGTCTGGTTCTTAGATACAGTCTGTAAGTTTTTTTTTTGTGGTTCTTATATACAGTCTGTAAGTATTGTCTGTGGTTCTTATATACAGTCTGTAAGTTTTTTCTGTGGTTCTTATATACAGTCTGTAAGTATTGTCTGTGGTTCTTAGATACAGCCAAAGTATTGTCTGTGGTTCGTAGATACAGTCAAAGTATTGTCTGTGGTTCTTAGATACAGTCTGTAAGTACTGTCTGTGGTTCTTAGATCCTGTGAAAGTCTGTAAGTTTTTTCTGTTGTTCCTAGACAAAGTCTTTGAGTATTGTTCGTGGTTCTTAGATACAACATTATAGTAGTGTCTGTGGTTCTTAGATGCCGTCTGTACGTATTGTATGTGGTTCTTAGATACAGTCTGAAAATATAGTCTGTGGTTCTTAGATACTGTCTAAGTATTGTCTGTGGTTCTTATGTTGTTTGTAAGTTTTGTCTGTGGTTCTAAGATACAGTGTAAGTATTGTCTGTGTTTATTACGTACAGTCTGTGAGTTTTGTCGGTGGTTCTTAGATACAGTCTAAGTAGTGTATAGTCTGTGGTACTTACGTACAGTCTGTAAGTTTTGCTATGGTACTTGCGTGATTATTGTCTGTGGTTTTTGCATACAGTCAGTTATGTCATTGTTTTGGATTCATTTCGTATATAACAAATCATTGAAACAGGCGGACACCATCGTTCATAAAATATATTTGTAACATGATGGTATGGATACAGTTCTTACACATATAAAGGTATTCAGCCGGACATTTAAGTGGCTGCACGTCGGATGTACTTATTTACTGGCTGCAATATTAATACCAAGCTGCAGACCAAATCAAAAAATGATTTCGTCAGGTAGAAGCCGAAAATTGATTTTATTTCCAGTCAATTTGACAGACGGAGTCCTACGGTTATATGACCTTACTATTGTATTCGCTGTTAATTTGAACATGAATGCAAAACTTGCCACTGGACGTAAATAGTTTGTTGGACGGACAGAGTCTAGCGGTTAACCTTACTATAGAAGTGATCGCTAATATGATCTCGTTCTGAACATGAATGAAATATGTGTTACTGGACGCAAAGCAAACAGCAATCAATCAATCTAGCGGTTACTAGACTGTGGTAACGTAGGTAAAACGACGCACTGAAAGACAACTTGATTTGAAATGCATAATTTCATTACTTTTATTTTTCGATAAGTATATTCTCTGTATAACGTTCATGAATACACCAATGAGACATAGTTATTCGATATATAAAAAACCCTATACAACGTTCATACACCAATGAGACGGCGCTATGGGTATATAAGGTTCATACACCTATTAGACCGATCAATTCGATATATAGAGTTCATATTCCAATGAGACAGTTATTCGGTTGGTATAGACCCTATACAATGTGTATACACCAATACCGTAACCAATGAGACAAAGTTATTCGATGGGTATAAACCCTATACAACATGTATACACCAATGAGACAAAGTTATTCGATGGGTATTATTAGTTACATAGTGTGCTAGTGACCTAATACGGTATATATGGGGTCAGTAAATTCCATATGGGGTGAGAGCGAAGCTCGAATCCCCATATGGAATTTACTGACCCCATATATACCGTATTACGTCACTAGCACACTATGTAACGAATTTATCTTACCGACTATCTTAACGTGTGAAATTAAGACTAGTGACTCTCAAAACGAGCAGGTCTTCAATACTGTTAGCGCTAAGAAAATACTTCCATTGATCCTACAAAAACAGATTCCAACAATAACGACTTGTAAGGTTTAAATGTGTTTTATGAATTTGTTTCAATCTTAATCATCAATTTCTTCGTCTGTTGGAACTTTTAAGATTTTTTCTCAGTACCGTTTTGTTTTTTACAAAGGGACATAACACCATTACTAACCGTGTATGAAATAAGCCCCGCCTCCTTCTTACCTAATAAGGAATATTAAGGGACGTAACTCCACTACTAACCGTGTATGAGATAAGCCCCGCCTCCCTACTAACCTAATATCAAATATACACGGTTTGCACGCGGACGCTTTTAACCAATCCTATTCCTGGAAATGTATAGGAGGTAAGATAAAAACCCTATACAACGTGTACACACCAATGAGACAATCATACACCTATTAAACCGAGCTATTCGATATTATAGACCTTATAACGTTCATATATACCTATGAAACAGAGTTATAAGATGTGTTTTGACCCTACAATGTATTTAACGTTCATACACATATGAGACAGAGTTATTCGAGAGGTATATAATTACATATACTCTATGCAACATTCATAAACCAACGAATCAGAGTTATTTGATAAGTATAGTAGGCTCTATATAATGTCCATACACCAACGAGACAAAGTTATTCGATGGGTATAGACCCTATACAACATTCATACACCAATGAGACAAAGTTATTCGATGGCCGTATAAACCCTATACAATGTGTATACACCAATGAGACAAAGTTATTCGATGGGTATAAACCCTATACAACATGTATACACCAATGAGACAAAGTTATTCGATGGGTATAAACCCTATACAACGTGTACACACCAATGAGACAACGTTATTCGATGGGTATAGATCCTATGTAACGTGCATACACCTGTGAGACAAAGGTATTTGAGAAGTATTAACCATGTTTAGTGTTCATTCACCAATGAGACTGAGTTATTCGATAAGTATAGGCTCTATACAACGTTCATACACTAATGAGATAGCTTTATTCGATGGTTATAAGCTCTATATAACGTTCATATACCAATGAGACAGGGTTGTTATTCGATGGCTATATAAACGTCGTTCATACACCAATGAGACACTTTTTGAGAAGTATGGACCCTGTATAGTGTTCATACATCAATGAGACTGAGATATTCATTAAGAAAAGGCTCTATACAACATGCATACATCAACGAGACAAAGTTATCCGATGGGTATATGAGACAGAGTTATTTGAGAAGTATTAACCCTGTATAGTGTTCATACACCAATGAAACTCAAGTTATTCAATAAGTATAGGCTCTATACAACATTCATACACTAATGAGATAGCGTTATTCGATGGTTATAAGCTCTATAACGTCCATATACCATTTAGACAGGGTTATTCGACGAATATAGCCCCTATATTACGTTCATACACCAATCAAGCAGAGTTTTTCGAGGCCGGGTTTTAGACCCTATACAACATTCGCTCACCAACGAGACAAAGTTATTCGATGGGTATACGAGACAGAGTTAATTGAGAAGTATAAACCCTGAGACAGAGATATTTGATGGATATAGCTTTTACACAATGAATCATCTGATTTATTCGATAAAAATAGGGTCTAAAAAAGACTCCAATGCGACAAAGTTATTCGATGGGTATACCCCCTATATAACCTTCATATATTCAATGAGACAGAGTTATTACGAAGTTTCAATAAAGGACAAGATCATTCCGTCTTATAGAATGTAAAAAAATATGGTTTCTGTCCATTCTTTTAGATAGACGGAATTCGAATATAGCAGTTACACGACCTACCTATAACTGTACGCATAGTTTTCTTGTCTCAAACATGCATGAAATATTTGACACTGGACTAAAGCAAACAACAAACTATGTCTCACATGCATGAAATATCTGCCACTGGTCTAAGGCAAACAACAAACTCTGTCTCACATGCATGAAATAGTTACCACTGGACTAAAGTAAACAACAAACTATGTCTCACGTGCAGAAATTTTTGCCACTGGACTAAAGCAAACAACAAACTATGTCTCACATGCATGAAATATCTGCCACTGGTCTAAGGCAAACAACAAACTCTGTCTCACATGCATGAGATAGTTGCCACTGGACTAAAGTAAACAACAAACTATGTCTCACGTGCAGAAATATTTGCCACTGGACTAAAGCAAACAACAAACTATGTCTCACATGCATGACATATCTGCCACTGGTCTAAGGCAAACAACAAACTCTGTCTTACATGCATGAAATAGTTGCCACTGGACTAAAGTAAACAACATACTATGTCTCACGTGCAGAAATTTTTGCCACTGGACTAAAGCAATCAACGATCACTCAATCTAGCGTATACTAGAATGATGGTAATGCTGGTAAATAGATACACAGTAAACTGGTTATGTCATATATTTTGCATAAAACTTAGCTTCGTTGAACCGTGGAACATTTGTTTCTTATCGAACACTGAACAGTTGGGGAAACTATACACATCATTTAATCTTTATACAGTTCTTAATTTGAATTGGGATTAAATATTTGACAGCATAGGTTTCTGACGGCAAATGAGTGTGGTCCAAGAATTTTGAAATTGGAAACATTGTGTTTTTGTTAAGATTCTTTATTTTTATTTTGACCCATCTGATGAGTTAAGCCATTCTCTGACTGATTTTTATATAGTTTGTTAGGGGAAATGTTGGAACATTCAAACATTTTGTATGTGCCTGTTCCAAGTAAGGAAGGAGCTAAATTGAATGGTTGTTGCTTGTTATATTTTATAGTTCATTGTTTTGTGCTGTTGTACCAATGTCCCATGGTAGGAGAGGGTTTTGCCCCATCCAACTATTTCATCTCCGCCACATTTCGTATGTGGCTGTCCCAGTCAGGAGCCTTTAATTCAATGGCTGCCGTTTGTTGCTGTTTTAACATATTTGTTTTTCGTTCATTATTTTTAACATATATTGGCTGTAAGTTTTCTCCTTTGAATTGTTTTACATTTGTAATTTGGTGTCCTTTTATAGCTGATTATTCAGTTTTTATGGGTTTTTAACCTTGTAAAAAATCTGCAAGTTGACCTATAGTTGTTAATGCCTGCAACATTTTTGCCTCTTGAACAGAGTTGTCTTGCTGGCAATCATACCACATCTTCTTATCTCATTTACCTATAAATATATGGTTAGATCCATGGGTTCACAATATAACAAAACACCTTGTGTTCATCATACAAAATTTAATTTTAGGACCTGTTGGACCTCAAAACGGACCAATATGTATGGCAAACTGTTTTACTATTTATTAGAATTTCAAGAAATCTCATGTAATATATAAGATATGTTGTATATTTAAGGAGATATCTTATAAAACATCTCATATATGATATAAAAAAAAATATAGTTTACAAGATATCTAATAATACTTTAAAAGATATCTTTCAAAGTATATGAGATATCTTATAAAGAAAATTATGAGATATCGTATAAAGAAAATTATATGAGATTTCTTATAAAGAAAATTATTTGAGATATCTTATAAACTATATAAGATATCTCATAAACTATATAAGATATCTCAAAAACTATTTAAGGTATCTCATAAACTTTATAATATATCTTATAAACTAAAGAAGATATCTCATAAACTATATAATATACATTATATCTAGTAAAGTTTATGAGATTTAATGAAGTTATAATAAATAGCAAAAACGGCTTGCCATAAATTTGCTCAGTAAGCCCAAAAATTAAAGTCTTATTTCACAATAAGATTCAACATATCAAATGGACCCAATATTTGAATTTTTTTTTGAAAATTTGGACCAAAATCACAAATCTAAACACAAGTTTTAATTCAATATATCTAACAATCCGAAGAATTCAATTTTTAATGAAGTCCATTTATCTTCAATTTTGGACCTTTCAGACCTCAATATGGACCAGTTAATTTGAAAATTGGGTTAAAAAATTAATGTCTAAATTCACTTACGATTCAGCATCTTAAAAGGGACACCACATATTAAATATTTCTTGAAATCAAACAATTTGGATCCTTTGGACTTTAATATGGACCAATTTAAAGTGGGGTCAAAAATCTAAATGTGCAGTTAGATCCAGCATTTTTCATAATCCCAAGAATCAAAGACTTTGATTTTTCTTTTAAACACCATTTAAATAGCCATACCATTTTATGATTGCAAATGTTTGCAGTCATAAACATGTTAAAAGAGTAAGTTGTCCTAAAAATTTACCTACATTAATCACTTATTCGATATTTTATCTGTATGAGAAATTAATTTCTTTGCTAGCTGATCATGGCTTTGTTTCATTGATGTGCAGATAATATATATTACATGATTCATTCTTGAACCATTCACTTAAAAAAGGAGTGGTTTGAAAACCCTAATTTCATATACTGTAAATTCAGAAATTATTGCACATATTTATTATTGGGATTTTATCATTTTAAACTAAAATAGATTTTAATTTTTGAAATTAATATTCAGAAAAATCCTGTTTATCTACTCTGCTGTGGTAGTATTCTTTACTGTTAACAAGCAACTGGAAGTTGTATTTGACTTGTACACAAATTGTTTATGACATCAAGGAAATACAAGTTTTAATCATCAAAATAGGGAAGACGGTGCCATTATGAACATCAGGACCAAAGCAGCTTTTTACTTATTACTTTAATTACTAGAATACTTGCTGTGGTCAATTTGTTTTTTTTACTACTGTTCTGCTTTTGCTGTTAAAACCATTTGAGATTGGCAACAAACACAAAAACTTCATAATAGTAAATGATTGCTTTATTGAAAAGGCAACTAAAAATTTAATTTATACGTAGCATATATACCATCAGAAATACTCATTAAACATCACTCCCAAATCTTTAATAGAAAACATAATCCTAACACATATTATACCCTTAAAGCAACAATAAATATAATTCTCATTTTTGACTGAAGCATAAAATATGACACTTATAAGTATTGATTGAGTTTTTGCCCATGAAATAGTCTGACATCAAAACAACGGAAAAGTGTAAGCGGAACAGAACTGACAAACCTGATTCGTAAAACCAGGTCAATATTAGCTTCAATGCAAAGTACATAAACACTATACTAATACTATATCTATCTGGAAATTTTTTGTCCTATGCTAGTACTATCCTGACCATATTTCACAAATACTTAAAACCTCTTTCCCACCCCTAGTGATAAAAGGGTTGTGTTTTTTCTTCTCTTGTCATATTTATTGACCAATTTATCATTTTGTATACTATATTGTGTTGCTCTTGTTGCATACAATGTGTGCCTTTAAGTAAACTAGTAATAATAATAAACTGTTATAAACTTAATTAACATGAACTAAAACAAGAATGTGTCCAAAGTACACGGATGCCCCACTCGCACTATCATTTTCCATGTTCAATGGACCATGAAATTGGGTAAATAATCTAATTTGGCTTTAAAATTAGAAAGATGATGTCATAAGTAACATGTGTACTAAATTTCAAGTTGATTGGACTTCAGCTTCATCAAAAACTACCTTGACCAAAAACTTTAACCTGAAACTTGCACTTTCATTTTCTATGTTCAGAGGACCTTGAAATTTGGGGTCAAAAGTCAAGTTTGGTCTTAAAATTAGAAAGATCATATCATAAGCAACCAGTGTTCTAAGTTTCAAGTTGATTGGACTTCAGCTTCATCAAAAACTACCTTGACCAAAAACTTTAACCTGAAGCGGGACAGACGGACGAACAGACAGACAGACGAACGGACGCACAGACCAGAAAACATAATGCCCCTTTACTATCGTAGGTGGGGCATAAAAAATATTGTACTAAAATTTTCCATAATAAAAACATATTCAATATGTCAAGTATTTTTGATTTCATAGTGAAAAAAATTAATATCAAAGTTAAAATAATTAACCTTGAAATTAACGTAACATAACATATTACTTCATACAAGAAAACTAGATACCTAGTTCTACATATTTAAAAGAAAACAGATATATAATATAAAATTCATCACAATCACTGAAAACAGATATATTTGGATGAGACATTGCTGATACATGTATAAACCTTTGATATAAATTTCATAAATGTGGAAACTAAATGAGGTTGGAAGTTCAGATTAAATAAATGTTTCGTTTTAAGAATACCTGATTTCTACTTAAAGATACAAAACATGCGACATTGACAATGAAACAAGGGACATTTATTCACTCACAGTTTCTCACATATCAAAGTTTACAACAACAAAAAAACATCACAACAAAATAGTTAGAATATATACAATAAATAGTTAAATGCCATAAATGATGTTTAAAAAAAATAGTCAACAGGTTACAATTGATTAAAAACTTAAAGTTTACAATAAAATACAATTAAATAAGTAAGAGAAAAATGAGCAAGAGGAACTTTTAAGAAAAAAAAAACAATAAAAAAGATGTTACACACAAACCTAATTTGAGAAATAGAATTTACAATGAACTAGTTAAATATACAACAGTGCAATGAGCACATTATATGCCTGTCATTTATAATATTCCATAATGCCTATATTTCATATCAGAAATTTATAAAAAAAAAAAAAAAGCTTAAGGGAGCTCACATCAATAGAAATAAAGCAGTCATCAAAGTTCCATGAAACTGCTCAAAGCACTTATGAATTCTTGTCCAAAAACAGGAAAATCCCCCTTTTTTTTAACAAAAAAATCCCCATAGCTAGGAAAAGTAAAATCTAAAATTTCTATCAAACGAAAGGTAGCTCATTTCAATAGAAATAAATAATTCATCAAAGTTTCATGAAAACCACTTAAAGCATTAGCCAAAGGCATGGCAAGAAGAAAATGGACGCAGGGTAAACCCGGCCAGTATACAACTTCAATAAAATAATTACTATCACATGCCAAAAAAAAGCTTCTTTTCATTATTCAGGTTCTCTATTTTAACAGTAAACTAAGGAAAATAACTTTCCTTTCCTCAGACTCAAGAGCCTGGTATAATATTAAACCCATTGCAATGATGATAGTGTTAAGGATCAATTCATAAAATAAATTTGTTGTGACTTCCTGGAATTCTAATGATAAATCTTTTTGCTGGAGTATTGGAACAATGATCTAGATTTTCTGGAGCTGGTTTATTAAACTGTTCAATTACATCTACCAATAAAGTCAGATACTGAAAAAAATAAAATAACATCTATTAGATTATTTTGTGTCAGATTTAACAGTGTCATTTAAAATCTATTCAATACATCTCTGATTTCTGCAAACAAAAAATAGTATCCAGAATTAGAAGTCTTAATATTATACCTATTATTCCTATATACATGATTATACAACTATTGTTTCTGTGAATCCATATATTTTCTTATTTTGTCTGTGCATTCTCTACATTTTCTTATAAATTTCCTGTGCACTCTCTACATTTTCTTCAGTTGACATTCTGATATTTGATATCTTATTTCAAATCAATCAAACTACTGAACCTCATAATTTTTTTTGTTAAATCATTGGACAAATAACATAAATTTTAATAATTCTGATATTATACATATTATAAAAGTGCTGAGGGTGTTAAAATATTTTTGATATTATTTGTCACTTGTTGAATATGTTTGCCTAATATAGTTGACAACCTGTTGAAAGTTTTAATTGGACTAATTGTTCAAAGCACAAAGCCATGTACACTATTTCAACAAGTTAAGATTTGATGGCAATCCAATTTTAGGTGACTTGTGTTTTAGCTGGTATCAAGTTATATGTCAATCAATGGGGATATATCAATTAAGGCAAACAAATGTGTAAAGCATGAAAGGGATGACTTGAAATTAACCTGACAACAAGATCTTCAAAAACTTCATGGACTTCTTTTATTGTGCTTCTTCAACAATTCACAAATGTTCACTTACACCAGATCTTGCAAGTCCACTTGTCAGGTACTTTCATGAATTCATGGTATGCACCTTACTTCCAGCTTTAACTTTCCATCATATAATATATCACTGTAATTAAAAAGTGTGTAATAAATGTATAATTTAAAGAAGATCCTAAATCTACAAAACTGTACACAACTTATTTTTGTAGACTATTACTTTTGAAACTTTTGTGAGTTTAAGAAAGAAAGAAAAGGCACATATGTTGTCTGTCAGAGGTAAAGCAGGGAAGAAAAAGCCAGTCTTACTAGGTAATTTGATATTGCTCAACCCAAGGCATTTAATTGGAATGAAAATTGTCAGGATTAACTAAAATTGGGGTCTTTCCTAACAGAAATCAATAGCATTTTGGTTGAAAATCACAAGAATAAATTGCTGCTAAGTCAGCTGGAAAGGGCTTTACACAATATCTACTATCCCTGAAAAATAAGTTGGTTTACATATATGATGTTAAGTTGTTACCATCAATAAACATACAACTTTCAGAAAACTATTAAATATTACGATTTTCTTTAAAAATTTAAGATATGCAGTTATTTATTTATAAATAAACACAAAAAAATAAGAGAAATAAGTTTCATTTTAGTTTTGTTGTGATTGGTGGTTTCTTCCATTAATCATACACACACCCAGCAGCTCCCAATGGTAGTGAAAGACACAAAAGCATGGTATCCAAAGTACTGGTAAGACTATACCTAATCACATGCCGGTCAATGGACAATAAACTGAAATCTTTGTCGTAAGTGGATCAATGTCACATTTCCTAGTCAGGCTTGTTTTTTTCTTCACTATTTCATCTCTGACAGACAAAATGTAAGCATAAACCACATGGTGTGTCTTAACTTCTTCCCAGTACTGTGTGTTGATTAAAGCTGAAATCATCCTGCATGCACTCATGTCAAGTGAAACTGAAAATTCTTCAAGCCTAGAATAAAGTTGGGAATACAGGTGTATGTTGCAGAATAACATTTTATATACTCTATATATATAATTCATACTAGGATTTTTAAGTTGCCACAAACCAAAATCACAATTGAATGTGACCAGTATTTTAAGTTTCCTCACTTGTCATGCTTGTGTTAAATTATAATAAAATTGAAAAAAGATTTTTTCAAATGGTGCATTATTAACAAGAAACACAAAATAAATCTGAATTTTTAGGTAAATAAGGGTAATAACTCTTAAAACAGTAAATGTCAAAATTAACTTGATCTGTCATTCATGAACCAACTTGCATTGTGTTCTTTTAAAAAGAACTTAAAAACAAATTTGGCAAGAGATTTAAAAAAAACTTTCAAGGTGGTCGTGGATAATTATATAAGGGGCATATTTAGTCATAACTCTTGAACAATAAACATCAAAGCTATCATAATCAAACTTGACCAGTATAAAGTATTATCCAAGATGTTTAAATTTCATCAGATTTGGTCAAGGGATACTGTAATCATCATCATAAAACTAAAATTTTTAATGGTGGACAGACAGCATACTGACAATCATGTGCATCAATAAATGCCCCATCTTTTCAAGATAAGGGGTATGATAATAATTGCGTGTCAGGAACAGTTCAATACTTGCTAGCATTTTTTGTAGTAAGATATTTTGTGAAAGGTGTAAAGTCTTTTACAATATATACTTTTTTAAAACCTATCTGATTTGATCATGTTGATAATGTCAATGTGATAAACAGTTCCGAGAATCCAGAGGTTTTCTGATGTTAAGCTTTATGTCTGTCCTTGCCCAACAAATTTCGCCATGCATTTTCAACAGTTCCTTTATTTTTTGTCAGTTAATAGTAATTATATATTCTGCCAATATAAATGAGAAGGTTGACCTGAAATGTATGATAAAGATTTCAATTTATACAAATTAGTTTCCAGATCTCTCCTAAAAGATGTAGTGGAACAATGTATGAACACAATGTTTTCATAAAATTTGAACGAGTAAATTTTCCTTTGAGGTAAAGCTTGAAACAAGTAGAGGTTAGGCATGTTTTTTTCCATTAGGGATGTCTATTAGGGATGATCAATTTAAACATACTTGGTGTTCATGGGAGGCCATTATAAAATGGGGGTATCCACCAATATATAGTGAAAAATAAATATTTTCATTTATATTTTCACCATGTTCACTCATGTACATCTTTTATCGTACTTGACGCTCTATCATAAAGCAGATTTTAAAGTGCCTTTCCTGAATTTCATGTGTTTCAAGTAAACAGCCTTTTTGTATTTGAGTTTGGTGGAAATTAACTCTCAATACTAGAAAAGATCAAATTTTGTAAATCACATGTACAAATGTAGGATATAAATGACATCAAATCTAAATTTTATACCATGAATACATGTT
The DNA here is from genome assembly GCA_019925275.1 of Mytilus edulis. Taxonomy (NCBI): domain Eukaryota; kingdom Metazoa; phylum Mollusca; class Bivalvia; order Mytilida; family Mytilidae; genus Mytilus; species Mytilus edulis. The sequence continues at coordinate 99,128,442 of CM034349.1, read as the reverse complement.
TGTAGTGCAAAAAAAATCTTTGTTTTATCATATTTAATATATATTGGACATATAAACATGATAAACAAACCTGGTTAAATAAATGTCTTTTACATCTATTCTTTCATTTATTTTGTTTTATACATAAATCAGGTAATTCAGTTTTTCTCCTTAGAATTGTTTTACATTTGTTATTTCAGGGCCTTTTTAATTTGACTATGCATGGCATGGGTTTTGTTCATTGTTGAAGGCATTATACATATGTTCAGTGTCTGTCTATGTTGTGATGTTACACTGTTGTTTCAGATAAGGGTGAAGGTTGGTACCTATCAAAACGTTCAATCCAGCTGCATTTGTTTGCACCTTTACTAGTCAGGAACATGATGTTTAGTGGTTGCCATTTGTTGATGAGATTCATAAGTCTTTCTCGATTTTTATATAGATTAGACTGTTGGTTTTTCTATTTGAATGGTTTCACACTTGTCATTTTTGGGGCCCTTTATAGCTTGCTGTTTGGTGTAAGCCAAGGCTCAATGTTGAAGTTATAGTACTTTGACCTATAATGATTTACTTTTAAAAATAGTGACTTGGATGGAGAGTTGTTTAATTGGCATTCATATAACATCTTCTTATATATCTAGTGACCTATAGTTGTTAACTTTTATACCATTCATTGAATGTTACTGTCAAGTTTTTCATCAGTCAAATGTATGAATGGTAACAGAACTTTAAATTGTTCAATGAACATGATTACTGTAACTTACTCATATCACTCATTCAATGTTTTACAAGTCCCTGTCATTTAACATGTTAGTGATGTTTTATATAATAACATAAAAACCAGATTTTTTAAATGGTTGCCAAACTATTATAGATTAGACCACAAGTTTTCTCTTAAGTTCACATTAGTTTACATTTTTCATTTTGGTACAATGCTGTTATAGCCAACCAAATGGTATATGTATAACAAGTTTTTCTCAATGCTGAAGGCAACATGTATACATGGTATATGGTTTAACATCCCCTTCATTTGAACTCATGTGGATAGTTGTCTCACTAGCAATCATCAACCACATCTCCTTATTTTAATATGGAAGGAAAGAAATTAACTATTAAGAATCATGATATTCATTGAAGGATGTAAAAAAGGGGAGAAGATGCAAATATGGCAATCAAAAATAGACACAACAATTTTTAAAGAGTTATATCTGTGCCTGTATTGCTCACCTGAAGAATAAAATCACCAGTTTGCTAATTCAGACTTTCATATATTTTTTTGCAATTTACAGGTTTAGCTTTAAGCTCCTATAACATGTATAACTTTCAGATAACAGCCAAAACTGAAAAAAAGAAGTAAAAAATCAACATACATGACATAGTGGACTATGCATTTTAAAGGACTTTTCTTATTGTTGAAGGCTGTACAGACTACAGTGTTAGTGACTTATAGTTATTAGTTTCTATGTCATTTATTTTGAAGAGTTGTCTCATTGGTAATCACCGACATGCCAATTATTCTCTTTAAATTAATGTATATATTTAAAAAATGTTTTCAAAATAACAACAAACAAGAATGTGTCCTCAGTACACGAATGCCCCACTCGCACTATCATTTTCCATGTTCAGTGGACCGTGAAATTGGGGTAAAAACTCTAATTTGGCATTAAAATTAGAAAGATCATATCATAGGGAACATGTGTACTAAGTTTGAAGTCGATTGGACTTCAACTTCATCAAAAACTACCTTGACCAAAAACTTTAACCTGGAGCGGGACAGACGGAAGAACAGACAGACAGACAGACGGACGGACGGACGAACGGACGCACAGACCAGAAAACATAATGCCCCTCTACTATCGTAGGTGGGGCATAAAAATGTGTGAATAGAAGTATAGTACAAGTTGATAAAAAGATTATATCGAAACAGGGGGTGTCACAGAATAGATATCGAAACAGGGGGTGTCACAGAATAGAAGTTCCTTCATATAAATTTAAGTTCCAAAGGAAAAATATTCTGGAATATTATTTCCAGAGGAATAAAAATTACAGTATATGTTCCGAACGGAATAAATGGTATAGAATATGTGTTCCTACAGGTATAGATATTATGACATTGTTTATAACAAAGTTTCCAGTGGAACTTCAAATATAAGTTGACACCAGTGACCGGGACCAAATATTCACTAATTTTTTAGATTCATCTTGTTAGGTTGAACCTTTTTACATGTTCAATTTTCACCTGAGCTCCTATTTTTTCATGGAAAAAGCTAAAAAAACTGGAAATTTATATTATTTCAGGGGCAATAACTCCAAAACAGGTTTATAGACTTTTCTCCTACATATTGTCATGCTGATCCATTTTCCAACTCAGTAAACTTAACCTAGCTCCTAAACATATCGTGGTCACAGTAAAAAACTGATAAAAAGCATTATAAAGGGGACAAAAACTCCAAAATAGATTAACTGATTTTTTTATACACTTTTATCTTCTTCTCCACTAGCTATATATATGGTGAAACTCCCTATTACTCCTGATTAATGTACTTGTATTGCTTGTTAAAGTTTCATCCCTATAACTGTGGAATTTATCTTTTAGAATAGGATAGATTTATACATTGAAAATGTCTGGTTACCTACTATCTGTTCCAGTGAGAGATAATGGCCGCGCCCCATCATCAACATCGTGGTAGATCTAGCTAAGTTCCGAATGGAAATGAGTATTTTCCGAAAAGAAAAAAAAATTACAAGTGTGGACACATATCGGTGTGGATAGTAAAATAGAGAGCACTTGAGGCAGAGCTGAGCATGTAACTATGGTTAGATGCCCAATGGTAGAAGGAGAAGCAGTACTATATATAAAGAGAGCACCTGTTCTACATATGAAAATATGGATCATCTATAAAAGGGGGGGGGGGGGTTAAAGATCAGTTATACTAGATTAGTAATTGTTAAATTTGTATTAGTATGTTTGAGAGTGTCATTATCATTGAGTTTATATATTGGTTGTGCCCTCTCTTAAAATGTTCTACGAGCTATTTCTTTGTCTTTTACATATAGTTCAACTTGATGATCTTCTATGTGAAAGTGTGTGCAACGGTGAGTCCGATGATCTCGCCTTTTAAGACTGAGGTTATGTGTTATAATAGTCTCAGTTTCAGATAATAAGCAAAAAGCAAAAAAATAAATACCAAAAAAACAAAACACGGTGTGTTGCGGGGGTCGACATAAGTATATCATTCAAAAACTTGACTGTTTGCAAGTAACCATGGAGACAACAACTTGTCTCTGAAATTTTGTACTTGCTTAGAGAGAAACCTCCGATATACTGTCATTACTGACATAAAATGATATAAAATTAGCGTTCTGCTTTTCTGACGAACATTTCCATACAGAAAGCTGTCGCCGCGTCATCTTTTAATAGATCAGCTTGAGATTATTATTTAGGTTGAAACACTAAATGCTCATTTGATGAAAATGCTGGGAATAAAACTATTTTTCAAGGTCATTTCACCCACATAAATCCTTTCCTAAGATAAAGTAGTCCTAAACTTTGAAAAAGCCTTTAACAACTTATTCAGTTCTACCAGTGATTTCCCTCTAAAATATTTGTGTGAAGGTATTTAATGATTTGAGGAACAATATATGATGGAAAAAAATTGGGGGTCACCGATTTAGATTTGTCACTATAGCCACCTTGAATTTTTATTGGAAAATAAACATTGAAGACCTGTTGGTGACCTTCTGCTGTTGTCTGCTCTATGGTCGGGTTGTTGTCTCTTTGACACATTCCCCATTTCCATTCTCAATTTTATTTGTATGTGTCTGTCCCAAGCCAGGAGCCTGTAATTTAGTGGTTGTCGTTTGTTTATGTGTTACATATTTATTTTCGTTCATTTTTTTTTTTATATATAAATCATTTGAAGGCTGTTAGTTTTCTCATTTGAATTGTTTTACAATGCATTTCGGGGCCTTTTATAGCTGACTATGCGGTATGGGCTTTGCTCATTGTTGAAGGCCGTACTGTGACCTATAGTTGTTAACTTTTAGGTCATTTAGGTCTCTTGTGGAGAGTTGTCTCATTGGCAATCGATACCACATCTTCTCTCTTATATTTGTTATTAATAAAGCATTTATACATATAGTATATGATGGCCATTAGTATTACTATTGTATCCGGCATATTATATTAGGGAACAGTGGTTATCTTTTTACCTTTGAATAAATTATTGTGAACTTATCTAAGTAATATTATCACACATTTTCCATAAGTAGGTGATTTCAGAGGGATGCGTATCTATATAAAAAATAATCATTTTCGATATTTTCTAATGCTTTTCAACTACGATTTTTGATCGAATGCGGTCTCGGCTGTATATTTGGAAGTTCCATCAAACGTACCATCTTTATAATCCATACTCTACTCGGGACAATATTCCCAATATTCATGCAATTACCCTATAATCATAAGATCAACAATAATAAATCAAATAACGTGTTAGTCTCATGGTATATGGTTTTTAGGCCGCCGTTTTAATTTCCGGATGTAGGATAAAAAAAATATTATTGGCTTCAACATCGTTGTACCGTTTTACCCTATTAGAACAGTATAACTCCATACCATATGCAAAATTTGTATCATTGCTGTGTTATTTTACTTGAATAAGATAACCCCATACCATATACTAGCATGGCTATAATACTGTGTTTCTCTATTTCAATAGAATAACCCCCTAACATGTGTTAACATGGTATACCATACCCTCTATTGAACAACGTAACCCCACTAACATAAGATCTATTTAATAGGATAACCTCAGTTGCATCGGGTGTACAGCCAGTACGATGATACTCGAAAATATTAGGCAGTAAGATCAAAGGGAAAATATACGAATTACCAATAAACGAAATTAATCAACTAGTAAATAAAGGCAACAGTAGTATACCGATGTTCAAAACTCATAAATCGATAGACAAAAAAATCCGGGTCATAAACCAAAACCGAGGGAAACGCATTTAATACAAGAAAATGACGACACAACATTAAAATGTAACACACACAAAAACGAACTAAGCATTAGACAAAATCCGATGCGAATAACAAATATAACATCAAAATCAAATACATGAATTTGGGATAGCAGGGCCGTAAATTTTTTATTGGACCCATTTTATGCAGAAAATGATATTTTTCGGACATTTTCCCTGAATGCAATGTACCTCCATAGAATCCACCACTTGTTAGATTTTTGTTATACATTTCAGTAAATAAGCGCCTGGAATATATTGAATACAGTAAGGTTAGGGTTGTGATTCCGGCAACATGTTTAACCACGACACACTCTGTATTTCAGTGGTTGTCGTTTGGTGATGTATTGCATATTTGTTTTTCGTTCATTTTTTTTGTACATAAATTAGACCGTTAGTTTTTATTTTCGCGACGTCAAACTGTGACATATCGGGGAAAGATGCATTTTTCGACTGATTTTTATCATTCAAACTGATTTAATTTGAAAACGAGTTCATGGACCCCTATTTTTCGAAACGGCAATTTGTTTCATTTTGCAGGGAGATTATGTGACCCAAATTTTATAAATCTGTAAATAGAGGATTTTTTTTAATTTTGATAAACATGCAGCAAAAAATTACGTATTTTCCTCAATTCTTGAACATTTGATAAATATGAGTTATTTCTGAATAAAAAAATGCATACGTTTTTATGATACTTATAAAATAGAGAAATTAACGATTATTGAACAAAAAACAATTTGTGTTTATCTTTTATAACAAAAAAGTTATGTCTTTCTTTCGTAAAAGAAATTACGGCCACAAATCTGAATTTTGAGCAAATATACAAAATTTCGACCTCATTTTACTCAAAAAGTAGCACATGAAGGTATATTTTTTATTACATATTTGATTTAATGAGGTAAAAAATAGCCTTAATCCAAATTTTCACGAACTTGTAAATACAGGTTCAAAACTGTATCGTATGCCCTTAATCCTGCTTAATGACACGTCACAAGCTATTCTTACTTAGTTTTATGGAAACAATTTGCGAACTAAAAATGAAAGGCCCTTCTGAAGTTGAGCTTTTTTTGGGGCTTATCCTACTTTTTTTGGCAGTCCAAATCGAGCTAGTTTGACTTCGTTTCACCGGCACAATTTTGAAAATGCACACGTAATAACTCATAACTTAAACACTGAAAGTTTTATTCTGTTAGGCTTTGTCAAATGCTAAGGCGATTTTTTTGTGTCCAGACGAAGCTCATCTCTTCAGCACTTCTATCATTTAAATTGCCAACATTGTCACATATACATGTATGTGTGGCATAGCCAGACTACACAATCTGCTTTCCGTCACTGTTGCCCTGTAAGTGTTTTAAGGCGCCGTAGCGCAGAAAATGATCTCTCTCACAACTGCAAGACACAACTGGCAATGCTAACATAAGCAATAGTACACTGTAAATAAAAGTGTTAAGAATCTGAACACTTTTTGAACACCCTTTTGTAACACTTCCGGAACGCATAACAGTGTTCTAAATATTAACATTGGTGTTCCAGTTTTTAATAGTATGTGTGCATCTTTCGAACGCTATGTGTGTTATTCTTGAACGGATAGTGTGTACTCCTTGAACGCCGAGTGTTTGAATCTGGAACGCGTAACAGTGTTCTAAATATTAACTTTGGTGTTCCAGTTTTTAACATCATGTGTGCATCCTTCGAACGCTATGTGTGTTATTCTTGATCGGATAGTGTGTACTCCTTGAACGCCTAGTGTTTGAATCTGGAACATGACCTTGTGAGCAAATTTGTATGCCGTTACGCGTTCCAAGCCTTGTAACACTTCTGGAACGCTCGGACTGTGTTCCAGAAGTATGTGTTAATATCCAGAACACATAGTGTATATTAGTGGAACACAATTTTACATGTTCCAGAAAAAAGTGTTCTATTCTCTGAAACATTATTGTGGTCTTGTAAAACAAATAATTAAATTGATTTAAAACATCTTTAATTGATTAAAAGAGGCAAAATTAAAAAAAAAGTACAATACAATGTGAAATATTGAAGCAACTTTAAAATGACAAGTTAGACCAGTTAAAATTATAACATTTGTAATTTGCAAAAATTAATGTGTCCAAATATTTAACCATAAACAAAATGTTCGTCATATTTAAAATTAGTATGTAACAACAAAGTTTAGTGACTTATGAACGCAGTTTAACTCATCGTTTGCAACTTCTCAAGTCAAGCACTGTCCTGAATTACAAAATACTTATGTCAATGACTCGTTTATCACCAATATTTTCGATGATCCACAGCTTTCATAGCACTCAGATAGTCAATATCAAACATAAAATACCCTGTGTATATGCTGCTACTAGTCGAGTCGGTGTTCATGTAACACTGCTACCTTAGGTACTTTTTAACATGATTTTAGTCGTCTAAAACTGATTTTGAGCTGCCATTTTTTTAGAACATTCGTCTTTTGAACTTCCATTTGTTAGAACATTCGTCTCCTTGGGTTATAACTACTCTTTAACCTTGTTATCCATCAACTGTGAGTTCTAAATTTAAAATATAAAGTGTATGAGTAAACAAATTATGGATCATGTCGATATTCCTTAAGAATTAGAATTAAACTCTTATTTCGTTTTTGTAATTCCATTATACTTGTCAGCATTATTAGATAAGATACATTTGTTAAAGAGTGGTATACACGCATTTTCAAGTATATGGGCTCTCGTGTTCTATAGCTTTTAAAAAAAGATGGTAGGAAGTGTCCAGCAAATGCTCATAGGTGTTTTAGGCAAAACTTTGTCGTTAGACTTGTCACTAAACTAACTGCTCACATTTCTAGAAACTAACTACCTTTTGCCTCTTTTTTTTTTAAGATATGTAGTAATTTCACTTATGATCTGTATACGATAATTCCAACTTAAATTGATGTTATTATATCGAATTTAGCTCGTATAGTTTTCGGATTATAATGTACTCCAGTGAATGGTGCACATTTTATTGATAAATCTGCAATAACAAAACTTGTAAGAAGTCAATGGGCACTCCTAAAATTCTTAAACTTACATAAAGTACTTTTATGGTGCAGGATAAGTAGTCATCTCTTGAACTGCGAAATTTTCTCTTCATTCTCGGCGAGGTATGCACGAACAATTACCCCTCAGTACTGTAGTTGTGTTTGTACCCTATAAAAGTAACATAAGAATACATAACAATACATGTATGAAGTTATGAACGGTGGACATTTGCTAAAATGAAATACTAAGATTTAAGTATTTAAGAATGAGAAAGCTATTAATATAACATATACATAAGAAATTTAAAATTAGTGTTGCAGGATGCCTTTTTACAAACTTCTGTCTTGACATTGGAACACATGGTGTTCAGAGAAAACGATTAGCTGGAACGTTTCATGTTCGAGACAAGAACACATTTACAATAGCAACGATATCACTAAACATTTACGTATAAATTTACATTGGTTATTTTTTTTTTATAGCATAATCATCTAAATATATTCTCTCAACGAACCTCCTACTTTTTAAATCGAATTATGGCATAGCAGCACCGTTATGTGTTGACACAAAATGTTCTACTTCCATTTATACTTCAGTGTGTCCTGTGAAAGTAGAAATTTGTTGATTTAATACTAAAAAAAAAATGTGTGATAAATATAGATAATTAAACATACCTATTAAATCAAGTTTTGCTGTAATTTTCTTCAATGAAGCTTCTTCAATCACGATCAAAAACCAAACTTCCGGTACATTAAATACGTCACGCGCTGTTTGGACGCGGGCATGTTTGGAACACATGGCGTTCGGGGGGAAATGGTAAATTTGAACGCATCATGTTCGACGCCAGAACGCTTTTACAATAGCAACGTTTTCATGAGCATTTACACATTTACATTGTAAAAAAATATACCCAAAGAACTTAAGTCCTTTAGAAAGAAGATTTATACTAAAAATCAATCATTTGCACGCTTATATAAATACGCTCTTTCATTTTTTTTTTACCAAACTATAATTTTCTTATGTTGATACAGCTAAAATACATTTATCGTCAAATTATAGTGCGAATCACCCTTATTCATCGTCTGTTTGACTCTGAAGCGATGAAATATTTTTTCACTCCCCATTACAATATTAGAACATTTCTAGTGTTCAATTTAGAACACTTGTCTTGAACATGTGCGTTTAAAGACTGAACACAATGTGTTATATTCTTTAACGCTGGCGTTCAATGTGGAACACGAATGTTAATAAGTGAACATATTGTGTTTAAAAATGGAACGCGTCTAGACGCGTCAGGCGTCCGCAATATTTGCAGTGTATATGTTTTATATTTGGATAGAACTACGTGTGCAGAGGAGTTGTGTACCGTTCAGCAATATTTACCAGTTCTAAATATTGAACACATCCTGCCATTATGATAAATCACCTTGTTGATTAAACTAACAACCCGTGCTATTAAAATAAAGCATGATTTAAACCATTTTTTTTTAATTTTCTGTTTTTTCTTTACTTTCTTAATCTTTTTTTTGTCAGCCCGCAATAGGAAGCAACTGCCTACATGCCTCCATGTAATTTACGGCCCTGGATAGAAAAAGTATCGTGACACGTCTTTAATATAAATAATAATGTGAATTCACACTCAAATATAAGAAGAAACAAACGACACAAAAGAAACACAACGTTAAAATGTAACACACACAGAAACGAACTATAATAAAAATGGCCATATTCCTGACTTGGTACAGAACATTTTTAAAGAAAAAAATGGTGGGTTGAACCTAGTTTTGTGGCATGCCAAACCTCCCTCTTTTATGGCCATGTGAAATATATCATTAAAATGACAACACAACTTTACAGGACTACAATACAAATAAATAGAAGAGTATCATATTAAAGTAAAAGATTTTAATCCATAAGTAATTGGAGGTTAAAGCAATTTATCAAGTAGAAGTTGAAGTTAAAGCAATTTGTCAAGTAGTAGTTGAAGTTAAAGCAATTTGTCAAGTAGTAGTTGAAGTTTAACAAAATTAATCAAGTAATTCAAGGTTACAGCAATAAGTCAACAAGGTGCTCCGGAGGGCGCAGCTTTATACGACCGCAGAAGTCGAATCCTGAACAGTTGGGGAAAGTATGGACACAACATTCAAGCTCGATACATGTCTGAATTTGGATTGTGATCAAATTTTTGACATTATATGACACAGATCAAATGTTGATCTTACAAATCTATTATGCAATATTGTGCAATAAAAGATTACTTCTTCAAACTTTTCAAAAATTTTAAATTTGAGAAATTTGGGTAAAAATTTAAAAACTTCCACTCCTTTTTTTGCAAAAAGTACAAACCTGACATTTTTTTATACATTATTTGCAAGAAGTGTAAGGGTGGTAAATCCGAACATTGTATGTTAACTGTTTTTGATTTACTTCATTTACACTGTCTATTGACCAGAAAATAAAACCTAATCCCCCTCCCTTTTTTTGCCCCTAATTCGAAAACATTTTGAGCCATTAATCCCCCTCCCCCCAAAAAAAGTCATTACTAACCATCCCTTAATGGTGTGGAAACTTGTGTTATAATTTCAGAGTCCACTTAAACACAAGATATTGTTTGGCCACTAATTCCTAAACTATTGGGACCATAAACCCCCAAAAACCAATCCCAACCATTTACTCAATCTTAAGTTATTGTCCTGAAAACTTAGTTTTCTCCTTTTTTGGCCCCTATTTTTCCCTTTTTTAGCCCCTAATTCCAAAACATTTTGAGCCATAAGTCATTTTGAAACTAATGTGTCTTCGGTCGACACAGACGACGACAACACAATAGATATAGGAAGATGTGGTGTGAGTGCCAATAAGACAACTCTCCATCCAAATAACAATTTATAAAAGTAAACATTTTTTGTGGTCATATAAAAAGTAATGTCGTTAAAAGAAATTAACCAAGTTGTAATAGAGTGTAAGAGAAATGTGTAAGTATAATTGAAGATAAACAAAAATATTTCAAGTAATAATAATAAAAAAGAAATTTTTGAATATGATTGAAGAAAAATCACAATCAGAGAAAAATATTACACATAGAAATTCTTGAATTGAAATGAATGTCATAAAAAGTGATATGAATAATGCCTTTATTCAAATGTCTTATTCAGCATCATAGGATGATAGTACTATATTTCTATCGGCTATGTGTTAGGTCTTTGAAGACATACACAGGTATGACTAAGAACATGACATCCATGGCATATGTAGTTTTTTCAATAATGTACAAAATACTAGTTGAAAATGCTTTCTGTCAAATTGTATTACAATCCAAATCAAAGTGTCTAAAAATTTCAAAATGTCTTAAATTAAAGAAATATCTTGTCTTCTTTATTAACTATCGATTTTATGTTGATGGTCCTAAATATAAAGTTTTACTACAGGTATCACATAAACTTAGCTTGATACAAGAAAATAAGGTCAAGGTCAGATAAACCAAATGAGAAATACATGTACACCTTACAATACTTCAATACACCAAATATAGTTGACCTATTGCTTATAGTTTCTAAGAAAGTTGTCTTTCTATGTTGTGATGTTACACTATTGATTCAAATAAGGGTGAAGGTTGGTATCTATTAAAACGTTTTAAACCGCTGCAATTGTTTGCACCTATCCTAAGTCAGGAATCTGATGTTCAGTAGTTGTCGTTTGTTGGTGTGGTTCATAAGTATTTCTCATTTTTTTTATCTAGATAAGACCGGTGGTTTTCCTGTTTGAATGGTTTTACATTAGTAATTTTTGGGGCCCTTTATTGCTTGCTGTTCGATGAGTGCCAGACTCCGTGTTGAAGACCGTACTTTGAACTATAATGGTTTCCATATGAGGTTAAATGAAAACTGTGACGAGCATGAAGATCTTGCAAGGTATGCATATACTAAATATCATTATCCTATTACAAAAACAAGAATGTACACGCTGAAATGACTCGCCTTCTTTAATAATCATTGATATTATGTTGATAGTCCTTAATATAAAGCTTTATTACAACTATCACATAAACTAAAAATTAACCAAGAAAACTATACATTGACCAATGAACCATGAAAATGAGGTCAAGGTCAGATGAACCAAGCCAGGCAGGCATGTGCAGCTTACAATTCTTCCATACAACAAATATAGTTGACATATTGCTTAGAGTTTAAGAAAAACAGACCAAAACACAAAAAATTAACACTGAGCAATGAACCGTGAAAATGAGGTCAAGGTCAAATAAAACCTGCCCAACTGACATATAGATCATAAAATATTTACATACACCAAATATAGTTGACCTATTGCATATAGTATTAGAAAAAAATACCAAAACTAAAAACTAAACTTTGACCACTGAACCATGACAATGAGGTCAAGGTCAGGTGACACCTGCCAGCTAGATATGTACACCTTATAATCATTTCATACACCAAATATACTAGACCTATTGCATATAGTATAAGAAAAAGAGACCAAAACACAAAAACTATAACCACTGAACCATGAACATGAGGTCAAGGTCAGATGAAACCTGCCAGTTGAACATGTACACCTTACAATCGTTCCATACACCAAATATACTAGACCTATTGCTTATAGTATCTGAGATATGGACTTCACCACCAAAACTTAACCTTGTTCACTGATCCATGAAATGAGGCCGAGATCAAGTGAAAACTGTCTGACGGGCATGAGGACCTTGCAAGGTACGCATATACCAAATATAGTTATCCTATTACTTAAAATGAGAGAGAATTTAACATTACAAAAAATCTTAACTTATTTTTCAAGTAGTCACTGAACCATGAAAATGAGGTCAAGGACATAAGACATGTGACTGACGGAAATTTCGTAACATGAGGCATCCATGTACAACGTATGAAGCAAGCTTTCTGCAACAAAAGTACCAGGCTCTCAGGATAAAGTTTGATATTAACATTTTTTGTAAAAAGACCAAAACAACTTTACAGGATTCCAGTTCCTCTTAAAACATCATATAGGAAACACTTATACTTGGTAGGATTGTTTACGTTCATGTGTAGCATGCTATTCAAGAGCCTCTGGCCTTTGTTAGTCTTGTATTATTTAAATTTTAGTTTCTTGTGTACAATTTGGAAATTAGTATGGCGTTCATTATCACTGAACTAGTATATATTTGTTTAGGGGCCAGCTGAAGGACGCCTCCGGGTGCGGGAATTTCTCGCTACATTGAAGACCTGTTGGTGACCTTCTGCTGTTGTGTTTTTTTATTTTGGTCGGGTTGTTGTCTCTTTGACACATTCCCCATTTCCATTCTCAATTTTATTCAACTATTTTACCACAGTTATGGGAGTTTGAACAGTTTTATGCCCCTACCATGGCAAAAAACTCAGACCAAGTTCAAATTTGGGTAGTGTCACATTAATTATTCTTCAGTTATGTCCCTTTTACAATGTTGTATGTACGCAGGGACATCATCTGTGTCCCATGGACACAGATCCCATTTGTTTTATTTATTTGTAAAATTGATGTTGATCTTTGACCTGAACATCTATAAAATTCTTCCTCATACCTACATCTTCCATCGGCATGAGTTCCATTCCAATCAAATAAGGGATAAGACGGCCATTTGTTTTGAACATACAAACATGCAGATGAACGATCTGACAGGATGGATGTAGCAATCACTATATGCTCTCTATAATTTGCTCAGGGAGTGAAAATCAGACTGAAACTGAATTCCTTTTTGTCCTTTAAAGTCGTTTTTTTCAGTATAAATTCTAAAAGTTTATAGACATATTGTTTTTATTTATTTAAATGTACATAGGGAATAACGAATTTCATAAGAAAGTAACTATATAAACATATTTTGATGGAATGTTGAGTTTTGATAAAATACCCATTCAGTTACGTTTATTCAAATCACACGGATAACAAATACATCAGTTTACCTGAGATTTAGTATCGTCAATCATTATCCATCATGATCAAAATAATGCGTTGTCTGATAATACTCATTTTGAACGACACATTTGGTATTTTTCATTTGTTCTGATTTTGCTAATAGAACGAATTTTACTCGACGATTTTTGCATAGATTTAGAAGTTGAATTGTATTTTATTTTAATGCATTCATTATCAGATACCAGATCTTTCACGATCTGATCAACATTCTTGGCCACCGTTACTTATTAGTTCACGACCATTACATAACAGCCGTGTAATACACACATAATTTACCTATAATAATAAATTGTCCTATTATTTAAACTGACCTATAGACCGAGACCCAAATACAATTTAGCAGATTCTTGGAGGAAAAAAACAATTCCATCTGTAAAGGTCCTTCATCAGTTATTCATGAAACAATTTCGTGATTAATTTACCTTAAATACATGGAAAAAAGCAATCAAAATCCATTTCAGTAGAGCCATCAGTAAAATAAGTTTTTTTACCAGGAACAAACCGTTAAGCGTGCGTAGTTTTTAACTAACGTTATAAATAGCCTTTTACTGTCACGATTTAATAACCTAAAACTAGCTCCTGTATTGATATTAAAATTTGTGATTTTAAAAACTTAAAAACTTGTGATTTTCATATGTTCAGAAGTGGATTTTTTTTTTGGGGGGGGGGGGGGGAGATGTCTCTGTGCCCCGACATGATATTATGACTCGGTGCCAGTAATATTTTGCACATTACTCTTATTGCTTCAAGCTTAGGCATGTTAGAATGAAGGAATATTATATATATTAATTTTGAGAAAGTCTTTTTTGAAGTTACATTTCTAAAAACCTAAACAAATCACACTATCTCAATTTAGATGAAATATTGCAAGGAGGTGTATATATTATTTGAAAATAAGGAGATGTGAATTGCCAACGAGACAACTATCCACCAAAGTTCAAATGAAGTCGATGTAAGCAATTGAAGGCAACAGTACGGCCTTCAACAATGACAAAAACTCATAGCGTATGGACGGCTGTAAAAGGCCCTTCCATATTAAAATATGAAAAATTTTATTGAGAAAACAAACGGTCTAATGTATAACAAAACAATTTACGAAAAACAAATATGAGAGACATAAACCAAAGACAAAGATAAATTATATTTACAGAATGTTGCATGTCTGATGTTGGTTACCATAAGTGTTGGTTAGTCTACTCCATTGTTCAAACTAGTCCAAACAAGACTTTGGGATCAACATGATGTGATAGTATGCAAACCTCACCTAAATAAATAAATAATAAAGTTTTAGAACAGAATATGGTTTAGAAAATATATTTCTGTATCCGATATTATAATAAGATTGTAATAAGACTCTCCTTGCCAAGGGGTGATGATAAGTACTGTGTCCATGCCTTGTGTGTCTTATCAAAGAACAGTTAGAAAGATTGTGGAAGATACTTGGACATTTAATATACTTTTGGAATCAAAATATGGTCATAAATGGAGAATTGTTGTTGAACAATTCAGATTTTCAATTTGAGACTAGTCCCTTTCTACTCTTTCGGTGAACAATTTGACTTACCCAACTAAATTCATTTGTTAAAAGTAGACAAAATAACATTTGCTGCCATATTTTATCTTACATTGAACGGTTTCCAATTTCGCCGGACAGGAAACCCGACAGAGTGTATATGGGGAAAACCACCCAAGTCACATAAGGATGACAACCATCGCATATGGCTTGTTCTGTTGCTTATTAAAGCTATAACAACATAGAAATTGAAACCTTCTTGTGCCAGATTCTTTTTTCTGAGATTTGTACACATTTCAACATTAATACACCAACGTCTAAGATCTTCGCGTGAAACTTCAGTAATAATATATAATTATTTGTTAGAGGAAAAAAGTTAGTTCTATTTCATACGATGTTCCATTAAGTAATTATGAATCCATCGTTTCTTGGATCTGCTGTGATATAGTATTTTGTCATGGATCATATTTGATTCCCTTTTTTCAACATAGGTGTATAACGGATTGCCGGTGAACTAATTAGGCACTGCATTATCCCATAAAATTCAAATGCTAATTACCAATACTTTGTACTATAAGCTTACATCTCATGTTGACAGAAAATGTCATTATAGACTCTCAATAGGAGTTACTTCCACTCAACCACGTTTTTATGATAACGTTACAATTGGTAAGAAAGAGAAGATATACAAACATAAGTAAACAATGTTTTCCACTGGTCTAGGCTATAATCTTATCAATGATGCACATTTCAGACTCCTTGAAGCCTACAGATTTGTATCCCGCAAAGGGCGTTTACGGATGTGTCCGACAGACCAGATATACAATTTTGGAGAGAAACAGGGTTCAAGCGGGAAAAATGCCAGAATCATTTAATAAGGGAACGGCATGATGATTTTGCTTACCTTTTCGATCTCATTTTGTGCCCCGTCCCTATCCTTTTTAAACTCATATTCATATCAGATCACCTAAAGTTTGTTCTTATTCGTCACCATTTTATCGAGCATATTTTGTTTACTACCGGGGAATGATACAATAATCAGAGTTCATCAATAAAGTTTATAAAAAAAAAAAAGAAAAAAAAAACACAGCATAAGCACCTACAATCTATTTAATTTAAGACCATCCTGTATAAGATTATTCATCTATTTAATAGGTCTTGGTACTCTCCGATGATTTAAAAAAAAAAGGACGATATACCAATATGTAATAATGTTTAGAAACAAAAACAATTCATATAACAGTGAAATTAAACATTCATTGACCTTTTAGCAACAATACAATCTGTGTCTTCCCAGCGGTCTGTATAACGTCCACAATTGTTCCAATCAAAAACAAGTCATACCAAAGAATCAGTGTACTTGAACTTTGAACATATAACATTCCTACCTTTGTCTATTTTATGTAACTTGTATAAGTTTTATCAAAATTTAACAATTGTACCTCAAACCATCACCCGAAACAAGAAATTTCAATTCATTTTTTCAGTCTTTTTTCCCAGCCAGACCTTGACCTTTTGACTTGTCCACAAAAATCTATTTTGTTTTAACTTCTCTATATCTTAAATTCCGTTATTTCTCGTCAAGTTCCATTAGAAACACAACTTAGAAACTACAGTTACCATCCCGAAACCAACTTATTATTTTCCATTTGTATATTTTGCAACATTGATCTCCCCTCAAATAAACTCAATAGGCTTCTTCTTCCCTATATGTTTCATCCATACTAATTCCTTTGTAATCAATGAAGGAAAACTCAAGTAACAATCTAGAACTCATTTTTCCTTTTTAATGCCCACAACTTATCGAAAAGGGTACTAAGTTTTACCCTTGTCCAACTGTACGCCCGTCTCTACGTACGTAAGAACATTCCAAAATTGTTTTCGATTCTCTCACTTTAGTTTGTCTCTTTTGGAATGAAACTAATATACAATGCGTTTTACCACATAACACAGATCAACTTTTGAATTTAATGGGGTCACACTTATTGTTATAGAGTTATGCCCCTCGGAATAATATTGCTTTTTTCATGTTGGTTGTCTAACGTAAGTTTGCCTCAACCAAATGTAATAAAACTTGTGCATAACGCTTATTACTACAAAACTCAGATCAAATACAAATTTGGTAAACGTCGCTTTTACAGTTTTTGAGTCATGTCCCCGTTATACTGTTTTATGCAAACGGGGGCATCATCTGTGTCCAATGGCACAGTTCCCATTTATGTTAGTATAATTGTCACGATAACACTCTCGTGATCGTATAATTGTAGTTTGCGTTGTGTTTTGAATAGAGAAAAAAAAACGTCTGGCTTGACGTTCAACTTGTCGGCTATTTCCTGCGTCATAAATGATCGTTGTGCTCCTTCGTCGAAAAGGATGTGAGCGTCGGCGCACTGATTCTGTGACCATATTGGGGCTATTGCTGTTTTCAAAAAGACGGTCGAATTTTCCTGTTTAGCAGATGTATGCATGATTGGCGTGCTGTTTTCTGTATTACTTGTAACATTCTGACTCTGTGAATTTTGAACTGAAGTTTCATTGCATAAACTAGTGTGGTGCTTACGTTGACATTTACGGCATGTGTTTTTCGACCTACATTCTGATATTCTATGGTTACCTAAACAATTGAAACATAGATTTCTCTTCTTAACAATCTCCATTCTTGATGTGCTGTCGGTGAACTTTTTACAGTCTGCAGGGAAATGTTGATCATTGCAATAAATGCACATTTTACTTGGAGAATAGTTTTTAGATTTTGATTTATTTACGTAATTTCCATTTTTCTTACCAATTCCGGCATGGAAACTTGCGGTAGGCATATCACAAGCCTCATTTCCATTAGTGCTGGCTTCTTGAATAGATATTTCCCGTTGTATTGCCTTTCTTAGATTTCCAAGGGTCCAGTCGTCGTTTCCGTTTTCTCTTGTGATATTACTTTTAACGCTAATAGGGAGCTTACCAAGCATAACTGGGATTAACAGGGAACCATACGTATCTTGGCACTGTCCTAAAGATTCTAATCCACGGATATAAACCTCTGACTTATCCGAAAAATTACGGATACTATCTAATGTGTATGAGGGTGCTGGCAAATCTAAAAGAGCTTTCATATAAGCGTTCACAATTTTGTGTGTTTTCCCAAAGCGATTTACTAATAACTCCACGGCTTTGTAATAGTTTGCGCTGGACAAGTTTAAACCATTTATAACATTCATAGCGTCTGCATCAAGAAGTGACTGTAGGTACGTGAATTTCTGGACATCAGTAAGTGTATGATTGCTGTGAATTGTGTTTTCAAACGACTCCCAAAAGTATTGCCACTCAAGAATATCTCCAGAAAAAGTAGGTAGGGTTAGCTTCGGCAAGCGGTGATTTTGACTAGACAGGGAACTAGTTTGTGAAGAAAATCTTGGGATGAATTCTGTGTTCATTACAGGACGGGTTTCGGAATTGATTTCATGCATGTTCATGACGGGGCGTGTGTTTGGAATACTTTCGTGAGATAATTCTGTACATGTACGTGTAACTATTTGTGCTAATTTCTTATAACGGCGTAAATGTGTTTCAAGATCTAAATTATACTCATCTGCATCTGTGATTTCAACTTCTATATCTTCAGTACTATATATACCATGGTTTTTACGAGTTAACATATTTAAACAAACGAATCCGAAGGATGAGTTTGTTTAAATATGTTAATGAGTAAGACACATGGTATATAAAATTTGTAATATAAATAAAATGATTGACAGCTTCAAGACCTTCAACTAATATTGGAAATTGATCACGTTACAGTTTTATCCAATGAAATGGAAGCTCGCGCAAGTCACTTTTGCGCTTCGTGTATGATCATCTGTGTACTTCATGTAATAGAACCCCTGAATTTGCAGAAAGTAAAGAAAATGTCGGATTTTCCCTGATTTGTTTTTAGTTTTGCGCCCCGTGTATGATTGTAGGCGCAGGTAATTTCATAATGTCATCAGACTGAGGTAAACAAAAATGTCGGATTCCAGCGACAAGGATTAAATAATTATTCTAATGACGGTAAGAATTGGTTTTTTTTCAATGTATCATACAAATTAATCATATTTTACAGAATTTTCATCTAATTGAAAAATGCTTCTCTTCCGTTACTTTATTAGAATATTTATTAAAACACAATTTTAATGATAAAATAATATTTTAACAGTGGCGGATCCAGGGGCGTAGATAGTGTACGTCCCCTAATCATGTTTTTTCACAGATATTTGTAGCCGATATTTATTCCTTTTTGTATAGGTACCCCCTTTTTAAATCGAATTTAAATTTAATTTTCGCAAAGGAAATGATAGTGTTACATTTTATTTTTTTCAAAACTGAAAAAAGAAACATTTAGTAATTGTTTCCAAAATTAAGGGAATTCGTAACAATTCTATGTAGTTTAAAAAGGGTTTCTTGAAATGTGACTTTCCACCGATTAATTAGGAAAAACAGGGCACAATCAGACAACTCAACAACACTAATAATAAAGGATACAAATGGAGATGATATTGTAGAACAAGAAAAGCAAACTGAAATCTTTGCAGAATTCTACGAAACTTTAGCAACTCCAGCTACAGAAGAACATTTCGACTCAGAATATATGGAAGAATGTGAATTTAGATACAATCTAATCAACTCAATTGTACATCAATCTACCATCAATAGAAATGACATTACCCAATTTACTGAAGAAGAGATAAAAAAAGCCATCAATGAACTGAATACAGGGAAAACAGAGGATGGCTACTCCTTAACAGCAGAGCACTTTAAATATGCCGGTAATACAATATTACCAGATATTGCTAATCTCTTTAACAATATCATGCTGACAGGGACAATACCCGAGATATTTAAAACTGGCATCCTTACTCCTGTTCATAAAAAGAAAAAAGATCCAACCTTAACAACAAACTACAGAGGAATTACAGTCACCTCTGTCTTGGGGAAAGTTTTTGAATATGCATTATTAGAAAAAATGCCTGACTTGAATGCTAATCAGACGGAACTCCAATTTGGCTTTACAACAGGTCTCTCACCAATCATGGCAGCTCTTATTGTTTCTGAAGGCATACTTCATGCAAAACAACAAAACAAAAACCTATTTCTAGCAACCCTTGACAGTCAAAAGGCCTTTGATGTAGTACATCATATGATCCTGCTAGAAAAATTATACTATGAAGTTCCAGCAGATGTTTGGAAAGTAATTCAAAATCTGTACTCAAATATGTCAACGGAAGTAAAATGGAATAATCACTTCAGTAAAAAATTTCCAATAAAACAGGGAGTCAGACAGGGAGGTGTATTATCCACTCATTTTTACAAATCTTATATCAATGAATTACCAAAAGAACTAGAAAAAAGAGCCTTAGGACTATCAATAGGACTAGAATACTGTGGCAGCCCATTATGTGCAGATGATATTGTGCTGATGTCAACAGATGAAACAGAGATTCAAGCAATGCTTGATATAGCATATAAATATTCCTGTGAACACAGGTACAATATCCATCCTCAAAAAAGCACTCTTATAAAGACAGAAAGAACGAAGTCGAAATATCAACCAGAAATAATCAGATTAGGAAATGAAGCAATACAAACTGATAACCAAGCAACACATTTAGGAATCATAAGAGCATCTAAAAACGAATCAAGAATAAATATACAAGAACATATAAGTATTGCAAGAAAGACTCTGTATTCTCTAATTCCAGTGGGACTAAATGGTAAACGAGGTCTTAACCCCAAAACATCTTACAAGATCTACCAAGCTTACGTACTTCCAAGACTGCTATACGGACTTGAAATACTTCCTCTGAATTTGACACAAATAGGAGAATTAAGGCAATTCCACATCAAAACTATCAGATGTTTCCAATCCCTTCCAATAAGAACTTCAACAGCTGCTGTATATATGCTTATTGGCGCAATACCAATTGAAGCTGAACTTCACAAGAGGCAACTTAGCCTGCTATATTCTATCCTAGCAAGTGAAAACACCAAACTAAGGAATCTAATGGAAAGACAACTGATTGTTAACTCAGAAAATCCAGATAGTTTCTTTCCAAGGGTGCAAGAAATCTTACAGTACTACAGCTTAACTCCAATTCATGAGCTAAAAGAAAAACTTCCAACAAAATTTCAATGGAAAAAACAAATTAATATAGCCTAGCCGATAAATGGACAAGTAAGCTACAAACCGATATGAAGGAAAAATCCACTTTGAAATTCTGCAATACAACAGATCTCAAAATACACCAGACTCACCCAGTATGGAACTCTCTACCATCAGTAACATACGAGGTAAAAAAGGCACAAATCAAAGCCAGATTACTGACTGGTACATACCTTTTAGAATGTGACATACAGAAATTCAAAAGGGAACAAGAAAAAGCACACTGTACTCTGTGTCAGCTTGAAACAGAAACATTAGAACACTTCCTACTCAAGTGCCCAGCTCTGCACGAAAAAAGGCAAAACATTTTCCCGGATTTGAAAAAAATCATTATACAGTCTGTTGGAGATAACAAATGGAATGATACTTTCATAGGGAACCAGTCCTTAATAATTCAAATAATTATCGACTGCACAAAAGTAGCCAATGAAATGAACTTTAGTCCAGAGACAACTGTGCAAATTGAAAATATTAGCAGAGATCTATGCTATGGACTTCATACAAACAGAATACTGCTACAAAAGAGGATTAAGACTTTATAAAATGGTAATCACCCAATGGACACAAACTCTAATGGTTGTAAATTTTTTTTTTTTATATAAAATTTTATATTTTAAATTTTAATGAATTTAAGCATTAAAAGTTTAAATCATGTAATATAAGGCTTGATAAGGACCACAGATTAAGGACACTTACATATATCAAGACCAAACCTGTGGAAGCTTTTATTATTATTTATTTTCTTTTATATCTTTTACAACCATTCGTAACCATTTTTAAGGATATAGCCAATTAAAATAAATCACCTTTAAATTTTATGAGTTACCATATACATGTAAATAATGCAATAATTATGATTTAAACTGATGTAAACATTATCACTGTAAATTCTTGAGCACCAATCGTATTTATTTTAAATCTTTTATTTTATCAACATCCTATTTAAAACTCATTTAACATAGCAAATGTTTTGTTTTTTAGTGTTTTAAATTTTAATAAAAAGATAAATAATGGCCTGTAAATATATCCCTTCACCTAATACTCTTTTAACATTAAAATATAAGAACTATTTTTTTTACTACCGTGTGACACGGGTGCTCCGTTGCGGAGGAATTTACGAAGAAAAGAAAAGAAAGAAGGTACACATAATTTATTGCTTTTTCTTATAAAATGAAAACAAATGAAGATCTTGGCCTTTTAGTACGTTTTACAGTTTCCTAAATATTTTAGAGGCGGATACATTTAAAAAAAAGGTGGAGCTTCAGCCATGGAATAACATGAAAATGAATATGTTAAGGCATGGCTGAAGCTCCGCCTTTTTTCCTTTGGATTCTAGTCGAGTTGCATATTTAATTAGCAAAGTATGGTACAACATGAATTTGCATATAATATACCATGGTTTTCCCTCACCACACTTTTTAAGCAAATTATTTCATAAAAACATCAAAGGAAAAAATCCAATTTATGTTACAATCCGATGTATTTTCCAAAATCTGTTCATCCAGTTTAAGAATTACACTTTGTTTTTTCACTATAGCGTCAATAATTGGACCTGCAATGTCAATATCCATCTCCGAATCAGTGTTCAGCTCATCTAGTTTCTTGAAGAATTTCGTGACAGCGGCTCTGTTTCCAGCTCGAATAGACTTGATTCTCGACGAATCCATCTTTTATCTTGGTCTCGGTACCAATCTCGTGATCGTATAATTGTAGTTTGTGTTGTGTTTTGAATAGAGAAAAAAGACGTCTATACAAATGGATGATTTAATGCTGGAATACAATGACGTTAATACATAGCAACCATGACGTTACATATAGAGAGCGGTAACGCGTATAAGTACATGTATGAATCCCGCATAATGTGATTGTCTCTATTTATCCTCGACAAACACTAATGAAAGCTTTTGCGCCTCTCACAGACTGATAAAATTTAAACTTTAAATAAAACTATAACAAATTCATTATTTTTATTCATATAAGATATACCAACAAAAACAATGCACACGACAAAGCACTAGATTACAATACAGTGGTAACAATATTCACACCACATAATAATGCAGAATTTAATTAACAGTGTCTGGAGCTCGAGAATACACAGAAATCTTCTGTCATTGACTGTACAGTGGTGTCGTTGTCTTGTTGTGTATGTCTTAGTGAACTCTGTGGTGAGCTATCAGTAGATGAAGGAGTGAAGTTGGCTGACTTTGTGATCAGGTTAGACAACTCTTGGACTTGGTTCCATTTTTTTTCTCTATAATGGTTGTACATCTTACGGATACCAATTGTAGTTGACTTTTGGATCATCAGGTGTTTACTGTAACCATGACTTCCATTGATGTCTGCTGTAAACAAGTAGTGGTCAAGTTGCTGGATTTCCCCCTGTAATAGATTGAGTTGAGTTACTGCTTGGTCATGAGCTGTGAGTAAGGTCTTGAGCTGCTGAGCATAGTATAGGACAGAAGAATATTCCATTTTTGTATTGGTATTGGTGAGAGGACTTGTTCAGTGATTTGAATAACTACCCAAAATTATGGTCATGTATATATATCTTTAAAATTTACTCAAAATTAAAGTAAGCTTGTATTGGGTTGGGCTTGTATTTGTGATAAAATTTTCTCATTTTTGTTACTTCTATCCACTTAACATCAAAGGGTTTTACAAATAGCTTTTAATTAATTAGTATAGATAAAAGGATCCCCCTGATTAAAGATGAAAGGAATTAATTGAGTAATAATTGATGATGAAAGAAAAGTAATCAATTCATCTAAATTGAAGATAACAGAATTTAATCAAGTAGTAGTTGAAGGTAAACG